>JALXJV020000014.1:32775194-32821244 GCA_024633595.2 Lepomis macrochirus
ACTGACTCCAACGCTGATGTTAACATTGTTAGAATTTTTCTGAACTTAAGATGGTGCATAGAACACATGAAGTCATAGGAACACACCTAATTAGCCTTCACACTTTGTTTATTCAACTATTTATTTTAGTTTTTTCTTAATGATGCTGTTTTGACCAACAGTAGTGCAGGCCTATATTACTGACAAAGAAACTGACATTTACCTCTCCTCCACTCTGCAGAGCGAGAGCCTGCAGGACTTAAAATCAGGCAAAAGAAAAATAAAATAAAAAGTGTGCAACCAGCGTCGTCAAGGTAACACAATAAAGTGGCAAAGGGCTGTCCTGTTCCTGTTTACAGCATTTTGAGCCCTTGCAGCCTCTTACACTCAATCACTTTACAAGTGATGTCAGTAAAGTGTGAGGGTTCAGGGCTTATAGGGCTTGGGGGGGGGGGGCTGTATGCCGCTAAGACATTTTAACTCAAACACAGAAGTTACAGAATAAAGCTTTTCCCATACGTTCATTTATTTGTGGCGGGCGCCACTCTCCAGGTATATCTGGGTCACCTATCTGAACATATCCCGTGAGTTTTGTGATGATCGACCCTACGGTTGCTGATTAGTGTTCATTTATGTCCAGAGCCACGCCCCTTTCAAAGTTCATTGGTCAATATCTTGAAAAGTAATTGAGATATCCACATGCTTTATACATGTTTTAATAGGCTTGATCCAATGATGATTCACTAAAAATTTGGTGGGAATCGGAGCTACGGTCTAGGAGGAGATGTCAAAAATGTGTTTTTCAAAAAATTCAAAATGGCGGAAAAATTTTATAGGTGGACCTTAAGGATCCCAGAGGCTTTTTTGTAGAGCACATTGAGCTGCACCTGTGTGAGAAATTTCCAGTTAATTGGACTGACGGCGTGAGGGGCGTGGCCTTTCAAAGTTTGCATTTTTAAGCCTTAATTATGGTGCCACCATGTGGCCAATTGGGTTCATATTTCTATGGAAGTTGATGCACATCATTTCCTGTTATTCCCCCAAGTTTCATGTTTCTAGCTCATTCCAGCTCACGGGAATTTGAGCCGTCGCGGCAGACAACAACAAGCTGTGTTAGCTCTTGTGCTAAATAAATGGTTCAAATTTCACTTCTCTTCTTACTTCTAATAAACCAGACAACGACTGCTACTTCTTCTGCATACGTACAAATTCAACGTGGTGACAGAACTCGCTCTGTAGAGCAGTTTGTCCATTTGGGCTACTGTAGAAACATGGCGGCTCAAAGTGGAAACACACCTGACCGCGACACAGACACCTGACCACACCTCTGTGCTGCCTCTGTCCCCCTCGCTCAGAGACACTCCTGCTCTGTTTGACTGCCTCTCTGCTCCGGGATGTTTCCTCTGAAGTGAGTGTGAGAGCTGCACTTTTTCAGCTGAAGTGAACATTTGTGTGGATCTGTGTTGAGATTTGTGCCTGATCACAAGTGTTTTCAGTTTTGGTTCTCCGCCTCTGATTAAGTGTCACTGTGTCTGTCTATTACCATGTCAGCAGAGCAATAACAGGATAATGCACAGCAGAGGGGCAGGTAGGTATACAAATATGAATAACAAAATCTACCAATCATTCGATTGCAATTTTATTCTCTTATTATTACGACTTTTGTCTCAAAATAGTATTCTGCACATGTCAGAGCAAAAGCCAAATCAGCCATAACATCATGACAACCTGAAGCAAAATCTTTAGTCTCGCGGTGGCCCTAGAACAAATATATCCAAACGTACTAATACACCTAATAAAGTAGAGAACAGGTACATACACAGGTCCATGCATAGTTTTTTATTAGAGTTAATCAGTCCAAAACTATCCATAAAATCCCACATACAGCGAAATCTCAAAACCATAAAAAGGAATCCACAAGATACATAGATTTGGGCCCAACAAGAAATAAAGGATGACAAATACAGTGACTTCATTAGGTAAAATAACTAACAAACCAACACAGGTGGAGATCTGGCTTCTCTTGGCTTTCAGTGCAAAATGATACGTGATCTGACTTGGTAAATTCTGGGCTGCATTTATTCCTTTGTTCATCTCAAATCTAGGAGAGAATAACTAAGAACACCAACATTTTTAAAGACAGACTGACCATTTCAGAATAATCAAGGGATAAAATGTTATTAAAAAATGTATTTGACAGCAAACTATTTCTGTTTTTCCATGTATTTATTTATTCCTGTGCCTGTATGCTAATTGAGTTGGTGGTGCCAACATCAATCCGTAACATGATTGGTTAGCTGAGGGCAGCACTGCAAACCAGACAGAAGCAAATGATTCCTCTACATGACACAAGTTAGCTAACTAATGTTACACAGATGGTTCAGAAAATTAAATCCATGCAATGGCCTCGAGTGGGAGGCTGCTGGCGGACCTGCTGCAGGACGTGGCTGACCAGTTTCTCCTGCTCTGTCAGAGCGCTTCAAGGGGAAATAAAATACGTGCCATAAACCCAAATCACATGTTAGTGTGTACATTAGAATTTCCGTTGACAAAATATCTTTATTTTAAATTGTATTTATTTATTGATTTATGCATTTAATTATTTATGTATACTTACGTCATTTTGTTTTTCTGCACGGAGACAGAGATTTACCTCAGTATCATCACCAGAGTGTTAACATCATTTATAGACAATATCTGCAAACAAGAAAGGAATAAAACACCTTGCAGCATTTAATAAGCTGCACACAAATCCACACACACACTTTCAGGGTTAAGAATCTTGCCCTCATTGAAATGCAGATTTGAAGAGCCACGGACCGAACCCTCGATCTTCTGATTAGTGCGCAACCAGCTCTATCTCCTGAGCCGCAGCCGCTTCGTAGATGACAGACTGAAAATAAAACAGCAAGACATCAAACCTGAAATACAGCAGCAGTCAGACTTTTCAGAGCAAGATAATTTCTAAGGGAAGGTTTGTTTCCAAGGTAAATTATACCATAATTAGACCTAAACATGAGCACAAATCAGTAAAAGTATATTATATTATTGTTTTCCTTAGACTAATGCAAGATGGAATGCAATGCATTTCCGTTTACTATTGACTATTAAAATGTTGATTAGCAAGGCAGACTGGCCATATTGATGCACGTCTGTCAGTAAATAATAAGCATCACGTATTCAGCCAAGTCATAAATAGTACTGTGCATTTGAAAATGTATTAAAGGGAACCCAGGGGATCAGTTTGAACGGGCCTGATGCAGCTGATAACATTAATATCAAGCAAGTACAGTTATCTAAAATGTATTTATCTATGCTTAAGGTTGTCAGTAGATGCTGGATCATCAGCCAGTACAAGCACAGACTCCAGCCAGTCAGTTAACGCTAGCAAAGTTAAACCAGTCCCAGCCAGCCCAGCCTTAGCACAGACCCAGTCCAGAAGTCTTTAGAAAGTCCCACAGACCCAGGTGACACACCGGCAGCTTTAGTCAGTACAGAGCACAGCAAGAGGTGTACAGCCACCATCAGATGCAGTTCAGACCCTAATCGAACAGTTGCTGCTCCACCAAATGACCCAGCAGATGAGACCGCAGTCTAAACAGGCTGAGTTAGTGCGCAGAGGTCCATGCAAACCAGCTTTGGATTTTCATTTCATCCATTCAGGCTTATTACAGAGACAGACGGGTTTAAGGGAGGACTGCAATGAGAAAACTGCAGTGTCAGGTGTGACCGTGCAGCAATGTTTGCATGGCTCACAAGGCCCCTGGGCACACTTTGCCTGGGGCACCAGGGAGGTCAGGACTGGCAATGCTCTCATGCTGTGAGTCGCAGCCAATTTTTTGTGGTAATGTAACCAGTAGAGGTTTGCAATAGAAACATCTAAACACTAAGGAGCAACCTTGCTCTGTTTGGGAATGTGATCTGTTTATCAGAGGTGCTGACGTCAACATGTGTGTAGATTTGTGGTAAGATTTCTGTCTGAGCAGAAGTGTTTTCAGTTATTGTTGGTTTCCACCTCCTTTCCTCATCCTAGCAAACAGTCCAGATGGTGGTCTGTCTGACAGAAGGGGATTTTACCGTATTAGCAGAACAATAATGCCCACTTGTCCTCTTGCGATGCAGTTTTTCTTATTGTGATTCTGCAACTGCTGTGTCAAACTTGTTTTTTATTTGTAAGATCCATAGTTTTGAAAGTGTAGTACTTTTTATTTTTAAGTACTTTTAAAACCAAGTACTTTTTAAAACACTTTTACTTGAGTTGCATTTTTATGTTGTATCGGTACTTTTACTAAAGTATTTAAATCAAGTACTTTTTCCACAACTGCCTTCCACCAAGTTGCACCAAAGTCCAAGTTGTCACTCCTAATCATTGAAGCCCATGTAAATAAAGACAAAACAAGTTAAACGTAGTCACCTCCATGTGTACGCTGCCTGCATTTGCTCTCGTTTTCAGTCCAGTGTTCCTCTTTCTCTTCCATTTGTAGATGACCAACAGAAGAACAGCCAACAGCACAAAAACCAAGGGCAGGCACACAGCCAGAGGCAAGAGGTAACGTGGGCGTGAGACAAAGGAGTAATCTGGGTGAGGTACATCGGAGAAGGCTGGGAAAGAGAGAGAGAGAGAGAAGTATTACATATACACAATTTAAAAGAAAGGGATCTTTGTCTTGTATTGGGAACCTACGGTGCCCTGTGAAGCTTTTGACCACTAGTTCCTACTGTGTTTGTTCTCATGCAAGCACGTGTGGTTAATGTGATAAACATTCATGACAAAAGACGATGAGGGCAATGTTAGACCCCAAGGATACACACAATGGCCCTCATTTATCAAAAGTGCGTACACCAAATTTCCAGCGTACACCTGGCGTACGCCCAAAACCACGGTGATTTTGACATTTATCAATATGGACGTTGGCGTACGGCACGCTCAAATCCTACGCCAGCTCAGGAGGTGGTGTACATGTACGCAAGTTTTGAGTTAGAGCCGAAATGCACAGAATTCATTTCCTAACAGCACAAAATGCACTCACAATCTAAAATACATGATATATTATGACCCACTGTAACAGAAACAACGTTTGAAACATTAATTTTGTGTTTATATTTGAGCTGCACGGACTTTATACAGCCTACTGAGCAGTCAGAACATGCTTTGATTTGTATTTGGACTATTTTATCGTAGCTTTTGGTGCCTTTTATTTAGGTTTGCTTTTACTAAAATGTGTACCTTCAAATGAAAAGGCTATGAGCAAAAAATGTTAAAACAACAAAGAGCATAAGCGGATGGCTTGAAGCACTGAGACTGGCTGCCGAAATGGACACAGCCCCACGGCCTTTAGGTGGAGGCGGAACAGACATGTCGCGCACAAAGCCCTGCATTTATTATAAGACAAACTTTATATTATGACCGCGACAGCGAAGCAACCGACACACCCATAAAGGCCCCGCGTCCCCAGACTCTGGCATGCTGATCTCTGTCCATGTGTGAGTCCTGGGTCAGTGCGTAAAGCCCAGTCCCGGAGGTGATGGAGCAGCTTTTTATCAGAGCAACATTCTTTCATTTGGAGCTTATTTGGGATTTAACTTTGATGGGGGGTTTTAGTGCTAAATCTGTCTCTTGGTGCACCACAAGTAGCCAATTTATAATTCTAGGAACAGACAAACTCCAACAGCGTTCAAAACAAAAACGCGCTCCACAAACAGGTGGTACAGAGGTGGTGCAGCTCATCATTGTGTTTGGACAATGTTTCACTCTGAACATAAAAGAAAAGTTACACCGCGGATGGTCAGATCCAAGTCCGTGCGCGTCCAGACCCGTGTCCGTGTGCGTAATAGTCCCAGGACAGCACAGAGCACTGTTTCCCAAAGCCACAAAACATTATGAATGCTTGCTTTGCACGCTGGGGTACACCGCCCGTATCTGTCCGGTATATGTCCTCCGTTCGTCAAAGTAAACGATCAGCGGAGGCTCTTGGCCCGTGCCCTGCTCCTCCGGATGAGCGCATCCTCCTCTGGGGCTGACAGCCGCACTGGTCCGCTCCAGTGAGGTTGACAGCGCGCGGTGGTCCCCCTGACTCCAGCACTGGCTCTCGGGCTGGACCTGAACTGTTTATGGCTCATCTGAACGCTCGTGTCCAGTTTTAAGCACGTTGAACATTTTGTCAAAAATGTTTCCAGTTTAAATCATCGAATAAAAAAGTATTAAATTGTTTCCAAATGAAAAACCTCGTAATATTAAAATGCACAATATTTTTGAACATTTATGCCGGGAGGGGCTCTAGTAGTGAAACTAAACATTTAATCTTTATTTAAATCTGTCAAAACAACATAATATTTTGTTTCTGAAGTTTTAACTTGTGGACTTCCTGCTCCAAACCATGTATTTCTTGCCGTATTCCGCCAGTCCCTGCCGTGGAAGTCCTGGGTGCAGCCTCCTGAAGCTTGAATAATTGGGGCGTTTCATTCAAATTACACACGTTTTCAGCCGCGATTTACCAACACCAGGTGGTGCGTACACCTGGATTTCAAAGGTACGCACAGCTTCATAAATCAGGCGCTGAGAACAGTGTAAGCATAATCTCCCGCACAAAAATGCGCCCGTTTCTACGCAAGAATGATAAATGAGGGCCAATGTGTTTTGGTGAGTAACACTGTCTGTAAACACAAACGTAGTTTGTAAAAGCTTGGGTTAGATTGGATCCAAATGCAGATGAAGCAGGCAGGCAGGAGAAGAAAGGCTTACAGGCAGATGCTGGTGGGTAAGTAGATGTGCAAGTTCAGGCTTGAAGAAGAAAGTATGAGTCACATCTCCTCTGACAAACTGGCAGGAACTGAGTGAAAAAGAGCTGAATAAATATCTGCAGGGCTGAGGAGGAAAGTGAACAGGTGGTAGGTGAAGGTCAGGTGACCGGACTGGTGGGAAATGGGTTACTGTCGAACAAGAGGGAGTGGCTGGAGTCAGAGTCAGTAAGATGGTTGAGACAGGTGGAAAAGTCAGAGGACATCTGGTGGACAGGTAGAGAAAGAGGTAGGAAAATCCATCCATCCATCCATCCATCCATCCATCCATCCATCCATCCATCCATCCATCCATCCATCCATCCATCCATCCATCGTCAACCGCTTATCCTGCGTACAGGGTTGCGGGGGTGCTGGAGCCTATCCCAGCTGACATTAGGTGAAAGGCAGGGTACACCCTGGACAGGTCGCCAGTCCGGTAGGAAAATCATCTAATTGAAACTAGCTCAAAAAAGCTCAACTCAAAGCGTGTAAGCGTGCATGGGGGTTGGTATAAGAAACAGATGGCAGCCACACCAACCAAGGCTTATTAGATCCTGGTTGCCACAGCTAGATAGAATATACTACACTGTCATGCAGCAATCAGCAGTGAATTTTGCATTCAATCAGCAGGAGCTGGTTTAGTTTAGATAGAATATGCTATTCTCTCTGCATGCATCAGCAGGAACTAACACAAGCAAAAACAAGTCTTACAACTGTTAAAACACAAAACTGCACTCAGGCTTCCGCTCCAAACACAACAGAAACGGTCTTTCTTAAAATCACCAATGACATACTTCTACCTGCTGACTCTATCTGACCATTCTTGTCCTCCTCGACCTAAGTGCCGCCTTCGATACCATTAACCACTCTACCCTTCTCACGCAGCTTCAGTACTTCCTTGGCATAACCAACACTGCCCTCTCCTAGCTCATTTTGTCTCTTTCTGACAGACAAAAATACATCTCTGTAAACAGCTGCAAATCCTCCAGCTCCCCAGACTCCCATGGTGTTCGTCAGGGCTCAGTGCTTGGTCCCCTCTTTTTCATCATCTACATCCTTCCAACCTTGACAGATCCTCATGGCCTCCATTTTCATTGCTATGCCGATGACACTCAACTTTACATCTCCAAATCCCAAGCTACCCACACAACCCTCTCCACCACAAGTCTTGATGCTGCGCCTCAAAAACGACCGCTAGCGCTCCCTGCTGGGCGTTTTCAGAAGAGCAGCTGGCGTTTTAAGCTGGCGTTTATTTCCGACTGCTTTGGTTGCTATGATACATTTGTTGCAAGTAGTTCTAGCTGACTTTACTGGATGTAAAAATGTCAACACAGAGTAGAGCCCTCGCTCTGTATGAAGATAAGGCTGAAGCAGGTAGAGAGAGGACAGACTCGCCAAATGTGAGTTCATGAGATTTTGTGTACGAGGAAACATCTCGGCGAGGACCACCGTTTGGTCCAATAACTGAGGTTTGACGAAGCTCGATTCCAGGAAAGTAACTGCGGGACAGCAGGGTAAAAAGTGACAGTGACGAGCACAGCATTTTTCCCAAAGGTGAACATTTTTCAATTCTCGGCGACCGGAAAAAAATGCTCAGCTTATCTTATCTTATCTGTCTGCTTAGGTGCGCTCAGTTCAAACAACGAGGTAACACAAAAAACAAAAAAGGGAACTCCTTTTTATGTCTGCAGTGATATCATTGCTGGACCTGGTTCCCTTCTGTGAGGGCTCTGCTGGTGGAAACTCAGTATTGGTTTCAAGAGGATTTTGGCGTTTTACAGGCCTTTTGTTTCCATGCAGGCCACATGGGCAGGCTTCTGGTTTGCCTTTACACCGCTTGTATGTTCTCACAATGTTCCAACAACATCATGTAAACTACCTGCTCTTTTAAGAACATTTGTTTTGTTGCAGATGAAGTTGGCAAAGAGAACCGACTGGTAGGAGGACTAACAGTACACCATGAACTGTACCTGTTGGCTGGTTGGTGGTTTCAGTGTAAGCTGGTAAAGAAGTGAAACTTCCTGAACTGGAGGTCAAACTCTCAGTTGTTGTTGGTGTGGAGGCTGAAGGGACAGATTTTGAAAAAGGTCCAGGAGTGACATTGTCTGAGGAAAGACAGTGTTGATGAAAAAATATACAAATGTTAATAAGTTGGTTTGTTTGATTAATAACCACAAAAACAAAATCTGACTGTTTGATTTTTGCTGACGAGAGAAGGTCTAAGGTTTCCTGATCAACACAAGTATTAATACGATTTCCCATATACAGGATGTGATCATTCCAGAAAATGTGTTCATTAAAATGTATGGTTAGAGGTTAACCACCAACCCTCTGTGGTTCACATCCACAATGGACTTTTTAATTAACATGCACTGAACAGAAGGTTGGATTATAAAGACAGACTTTTATGACATTTAATCAAACCAAAATCTCACCATCTATGACAATGATCGGAAGTCTGCGGTATGAATCTGGAGACAGAGCTCTGCCGTAACCACACCTGTACAGTCCTGAGTCTGACTTGGTCACCTGTGTGATGGTCACATACAGTCCAAATACAGATCCTTCTACATATTCGATGCTGTATCTGCCACTCTGAGCTCTGTTCTCATCTGTTTCGATGATGATGTCCTCTTCTTTATTACATTCGTTCTTGCAGAAGAACTTCCGTGTTCCATAGACGGTACCGCTGCATCCAAGAGTGACGTCTTCTCCTTCAGTATTTGTATGGATAAAACCAAAGTTTCCATACAGCGGTGCTGTTGGAAAGATGAGCAAACATTAGTTACTTTCTGTATTTCCTGTAAGACGCTGCAGTCTGATCACAGTACTTCCTGTTTCACATTAACACAGATCCACAGAGTCACACTGGGAGCTGCAGACTTCAACCACTGTTTTATGACTTTTAGTAGAAACTCACCATCTGAAACTCTGACCTCAAAGTCAATGGATGATTCTGGAACTGAAGTCCCGCCCAGACCACACCTGTACCGTCCTGAGTCAGACTTGGTCAGATTTGTGATGGTCACAGTCACAATTCCTCTTCCAGAAGATCCATCTGTGTATTTAACGCTGTATCTGCCACTCTGAGCTGTGACATCATCTGTTTGAACCAGAATATCTTCTGCTTTACATTCGTTCTTACAGAAGAACTTCCTGCTTCCAGGCGGAGACACGTAGCAACCAATTGTACCAGTTCCTCCCTCGGCTCCTGTGTAAACTGAGACTGCGCTGACGAGCCCAGAGTCTCCACCACACAGTGCTGTTGGAAAGATGAACAGAGAATCCTGATGGTCAGTACTTCCTGTATTGTACACTGACTGTTAAACAGACTGCAGGTTAATGAGGGTTAATGTGCTTCACAGAGAAGCAGAGGTGATAGAAGGTACAAGGAACAATACTGAGAGAAGTGAGCAGAAGAGGTGAAGATGGGAGGATGAGATGAGATGGCAGCCGTTAGCAAAGAGCAATGTTGCTCACCTGATAAGAAGCAGAAGAACAGAACATGGTGGATATTCATTCTGAATTTGATCCTGATGGAGACAAATCAGTCAGCTGCAGCACTGCCTCTGTCTTCACTGCTTCCACTCTGATCACTCAGGAAGCTGCTTTAACGTTTACTCTGACAGTCAGTTCTGTGACTCTGGGTGTTCCTAGTTCTTTGGGTGTGACTTCACTCTGGACACCCGTCTGAGCTACACAGAGGTTACAAATCAGCTCATTGACTCCCTTCTCAAATACTGATCGTTCTCTGTGACTCATCACCAGACTCTTTCTAACCACATAGTGGTGCGGTGCCTCCGGCCGGTTTGTCTGCAGTGTTCTTTGTGAAGCTTGTTTTCAGTGATGGTTTGTGCTCTGTGGAAGTCCTGTGTTTCAGAACTCCTGTGCCTCCGCCAACTAGTGATGGGCCGACAAAGCCTCACGAAGCTTTTGAGGCTTTGTCTTGATTGTGTTGAAAAACGGTTTGAAGCATCGAAGACAGACACGGCACGCTTGTTTTTTTGCAGAAATTACAGCAGCCATGAACCCCAGTTTCTCTATGATGCTGTACATTTAAAGCCTAAGAACGTTGTGTTTATTTTTAACCTTTGCTCCTATTAAAGTGCTGCAGTGAATGCAGAAATGTTGCTACCTGCCAGGATGTGTACATTTTCTAACATGTAAAAAAAGTTTTAATCATCTTCCATGATTGCAAACGGTATAAATGAAGTCTTGATACTTGTGATGGCCAGTGGCTAATGCCAAAACTTCCACTCGGTTAAATCCTTTCCAGTGTTTCAGTGAGATACAAAGCTTTGGACCTACCACCAGCGTCTCCACACCCGATAGCAGATGCCACAGCCAACCAGTACTCGACAACGCCATCTAAACCCCGCCGGCCCCTTGCTCTCGAATAAAGACTGGGAATAAAGACTGTTACCTTTTTACACTCCCGTCTGCAGTCTGTGTCTCTGATCTTCCATGAATTTACTAATCTCTTATTAAATTCAGATTGTTTGTAAATTAGGAAACACAGGACAGGAACAGTTTTATACTTAAACTTACTTATACTTATATTATACTTAATTACTAATTAAGTATAAGTAGAATGAATCCACTGCTGTTGGCTCACAGAGAAAAACAACGTCTAACGAGAGCTCTTGAAGTTTCTGTCATGTCTAACTTCCCTGTGCACAGGATGGATGTATCTTCCGAACATTAATATCCTGTGTTATTTTCTAAAAGATGGCATTTCTGCTGACCAGCTTCAGAGCTGCTCCTGTTGTCTGTGTCGTGGAGAAAAATAGAGCTGTGAGAGTGTTGAGAAAAGAAGCTGAAATGTTTTTTTAATATACTGGGACACTGCCAGAACAGAAGATAACAGCCAGTCTTTCATGTACAGAACATCTACACAGAACAGGTTACCGGCTGCTGTGAGAGAACGTCCGGCTTTTTTTTAAAGAACCAACTCAAACAAAGGCTCAAGACACATAAAATGTCTGACCACTGATGGACTTTGTTGTACTGTGTGTGTTTCCTGTTGTATTGTGTGTGTGTGTGTGTGTGTTTCCTGTTGTATTGTGTGTGTGTGTGTGTGTGTGTTTCCTGTTGTATTGTGTGTGTGTGTGTGTGTGTTTCCTGTTGTATTGTGTGTGTGTGTGTGTGTGTGTTTCCTGTTGTATTGTGTGTGTGTGTGTGTGTGTTTCCTGTTGTATTGTGTGTGTGTGTGTGTGTGTGTTTCCTGTTGTATTGTGTGTGTGTGTGTGTGTGTGTTTCCTGTTGTATTGTGTGTGTGTGTGTGTGTGTGTTTCCTGTTGTATTGTGTGTGTGTGTTTCCTGTTGTATTGTGTGTGTGTGTGTGTGTGTGTGTTTCCTGTTGTATTGTGTGTGTATGTGTGTGTTTCCTGTACTAGATGCAGCACTCTCCTGCACTAAATAACACTTCAACATAATTAAGTTGTACTTAATTTCATAGAAAGGCTCTTTCCTGCATAAACAGCACCTTATATCACATAACCCTGTCTAACTGTGGTGTTTTTTATAATATGATCCTGCTGTCTCTTAAATTGTGTTGTATCATATCCAATTTATTGTTTGAGAATGAGACTATTATCTATTTCTTGCTTGATTTAGATTTTTTAAACTTAACCTTTTACTGTTTACTTGATGGGTGTATAAAACTATTTTAAAATCCTCATGAACTCTAAAATCCACTGTCCTTATAAAGCCGGCTGCCAAATCTGTAAAGTTTCCCCAAGTACTGCACTCTTGGTGAGCAGAGAGATGTACAGTATGTTAACTGTAAAGTAACTCAGAGGCTGTAAAACGTTTACAAACAGGATTATTGAATGTTAATGTGACATAATGTATTAGAAAAAAGTTGCATAATAGAGCAGTACTTAATGAATAATTATCGTTTACCAACTTCTCATTGGTTAGTTAGTCTCCAGCAGCCTCTTTGGCCTTAGTGAGTCTAAAACTAGAGCGATCGGTTTTCACATTTACTCATTTGGCTGACGCTCTTATCCGAAGCGACTTATAATAGTTATACATATATCAGAGGTTGCCGCCTCTGGAGCGACTGTGGGTTAAGAGTCTTTTCCACTGCGCTGTCGTCATCCAAGGTGGTACAGGTGGAGTCTTCACATGTGGGGTTGAGACCGACACCTGGAAATAAAATAAGAATAACATCAAACAGCAGCAAAACTAACAGACCAGCAATTTGTTGTTCCTAAAGTATTGTTTGTTCGTGTCAGTGACAACAATTCAAATGTCTAGAGACCGAAAAATATGTCAAAATAGGCAGAAACAATGTGATTTGTAAAGGACAGGAAATTCTGTGGAACAAGATAACATTGTCTCAATAAGACCAGAATAAAAAAAAGATTAATATCAATAATATTGGTGCAAAGAAAACCATCTAGTGTGATAAATGTCCCAGACTGGAGAGTCAGATTTTGAAAGTGATGTTGATCATTGTCAATCATCCAGATAACAGGCGGCTCCTGTATCATTTCTCTTGCTGTAGTTTCTGTGGTTTCCATGGTCACATAGCGACGGTAAAGAGCTGTTCTCTTTAACGGCGGCATCAGGCCCCAACGTGGTATCCCCTAAAAACACTGGAGGTGGATGCAACAACCTTTTCCAAGACTCGCCGTCTGAAGGCACCTTAAACATGAGAATTTAAGATGCTGGTGCTCTAAATGAAAAGTCAAGAATTTTCAGGAGTCACTGTTTGGGCAATGATTTCATGATCATTGTTATGTAATGGACCAATGACACATTTATCCACAGAGCCACAGTCCAAGTTCACACCCTTAATCATTGAAACCCGCGTAAACGGAGACAAAGCAAGTTAAAGATCGTCACCTCATCTGTACGCTGTCTGCATTTTCTCTGTTGATCAAACCCGTGTTCCTCCTCCTCTTCCGTTTGTAGCAGACCAGCAGAAAAACAGCCAACAGCACAAAAACCAAGGGCAGGCAGACAACCAGAGGCAAGAAGTAACCTGGGCGAGGGACATAGGAGAGGGCTGGGAAGGAAGAGAGAATTATGCCAATAAAGCTAATTTGAATGGGATCTTATTGGAGTATTTTTATACATGTTGGTCCCTCTTGTGTTTCACACCTGGTTAATGCGATAAACATTCCTGTCAAAGGACTCCATCCCATTGATCTACAGTGACACGCCACCTGTCAAGGATACACACCGTGGGCCTGATTCCTGAAAGGTTTGCGTGAGTAAAAATGTGTACAAACTTTATATCACCAGCAAATTAATATGTAAGCTGATCTACGAACGGTGTGCGCACAGAGTGACGTCTTCCTAAAGTCCAAGATGGCACCTGTTTTTTATTCACTACTTTGGCCTTAATGAATGTGCAATTTAAGGTCGTTTCAATTTTATTATGAAAAGTAATGAGAGAGTAACATGAAAATACATTTACTTACTGAAAGTAATGTGATCTAACACCTAAACGCAATTTCACGTGAGTGCAACAGCATCTGGATTTAATAGGTTTGAGAGGAAGGTGCAAACCGCCAAGATGGCTGCTGTTATCGATGTGAGAAGGAGACACAGCGTGATGAAAGAAAACACAGGGAAATGAACAATATTAGATCATTGTACATCCAATAAATTGTTTTTTTTGTATTTAGCTTTGGCGACACTGTTGTGTTAACATTCATGCCAATAAAGCAAGTTTGAGATGGAAGAGTTTAGAAAGCCTCGTGGCGCCTCGGAGAGGAGTGCACGGGTCACGCATAAAATCCATCCAGTCAGAGGGGACGATCACCAACTGTTCACAGCGCACCGGTCGTCATAGCAACACAACCCATTGTAGGTATCGGAGAAGGAATGGGGCGTTCGGGCGTACAGGGACAGGAGATCACCGGAGTGACCGGGCACGGTGCGGACGGTCTGTGATCGTCCCCTCCGGCTGGATGAAGCACGATCTGCGGGCATTTCCTGCCGTCTGGGTCGTTCCGTGCTGCATCTGATTCTGCTGCGGTTTCACAAAGCAGTTATTCAGGTGTGCTGTAAGTGCTTAGTGCTCTCTCAGGCAGGATGGGCAGGTACGGAGGATTTCCACATACTGACGCACTGAACGAAACAAACCAAGGTTTTGTCGTAGGACAACATTTCCAGGATCACATTTCTAGGATGTAAGTTTTCCACAGCAGCGCCACCTAGTGGATAGTTACTGTAAGTTACTGTGGTACAAGAGGGAGGGGCTGGAGTCATAGTCAGTAGCTGAGACAGGTGGGAACAGAGTGAACGTCCGAAGGTGAGGACAGGCTGGGACCTGTACCTGTCAGCTGGCTGGTGGTTTCAGGGAAAGCTGGTGAAGGTGTGAAACGTCCTGAATCGGAGCTCAAACTCTGAGTTGCTGCTCGTGTGGAGGCTGATGGGACTGATGTTGGTCCAGGAGTCGAGTCTGGTTTTGAAGTGGTCGCAGCTGTGAACAACAAAGACACAGAGATGGTGAGATATACACAGCCTGAGTGAACTGTAGCAACATTAGATGCTTCCCGTTGATAGACATCGTATCAAAAACGTGTTCATGAGTTGGTTTGTTCAATTAACGGTCACAAAAGCAAATACTGATTATTGATATTTGCTGAAGAGAGAAGGTCTAGGTTTTCCCAGGTGGGAGAGGAAGGTCTGGTGATGGGGTCTGGAGGGTTTACTGTAGGACAACAGGGAGGGGCTGGAGATGGCTGAGACGGGAGGCCATCTGGTGGACAGGTAGAGAATGGCGATAGTTAGGTTTGTGAAAGTGGGAACGTGGCCGGAGAGGGAGACAGGAAGAATGTTTGCATGGCACCTTTAATGAAAATTAGAAAAGTCGGGCCATCTTATTTCCTTCTTTGCTCAGTCATACTGCAATGTGAGGTGGCTAAAAATGGGTCATGATAAGCTGTATAATAATTTCCCCATACAGACGTTTTTCTGGTGAGGACAGGCTGGACCTGTACCTGTCAGCTGGCTGGTGGTTTCAGGGAAAGCTGGTGAAGGTGTGAAACTTCCAGAACTGGAGCTCAAACTCTGAGTTGCTGCTCGTGTGGAGGCTGATGGGACTGATGTTGGTCCAGGAGTCGAGTCTGGTTTTGAAGTGGCCGCAGCTGTGAACAACGAAGACACGGTGATGATGAGACGCTTCCTGCAGATTTTACACAGACTGAGCAAAATTTCAATTTTACATGCTTTTCATTGATGGACAGAAAAACAAATCATACAGACAAAAAATGTGTTTATAAGTTGGTTTGTTAAATTATTTGGTCACCAAAGCTAACTCTGGTTATTTTTGTAGACGAGAGGTCTAATGTTTCCCAGGTGGGAGTGGAAGGTCTGGTGGACCTTCCCAGATGGCAGTGGTAAGGTTTGGGGAAGTGGGGATGTGGCTGGAGAGACAGAATGTGACAGTTTCTCAACATTTTTACACGACACCTTTAATGAAAATACTGAAAATATCTGAGATTTTTATTACTGTTATTGGGGGTGGTTACTGTCAATGGGGGTGGTGATGGCACGGCGTGTGACCTCACTTTTCTCCATTTGTTATATGTTGCAATCAAATGGAAAAAAACAACAGGGGTGCCGTTTCAGCAAAAGTCACAGTGTGGCAAACTGACACGACGTCAAGGAGCTACTATGCTGTTAAAAACAGTTTTAACAGTCAAATCTCTCTTTGTCCCGTATCCTCTTGGCCTCATGTGAAGATGGTCGTTCAGACTTGGCCTCCGGTGGTTTTAACGACCATAACGACTGTTGTTACAAAAGCCAGCATCATTAACGAACCAGCGGTATTGATGATCCTGGCAAACGACCACACAGGGGTGACAGAGCTGAGTTTCCCTACCAGTCAGTCAGAAGTGAAGAAGTCTCACGTATGAGGGACAAAATGTCTTCGAGTCTCTTCAGCCAAGTCCATTTGCCCTCGACTTTGACCTTCTTTGGAAAACTATGAGCTGGATGACTGAGAACCCTCTCAGACTCTCTCTCTCAAATTCTTATTGCCTGACATTTGCATGTAATGTGCAACTTTAAAGAGCAGCGAAAACACCTTTTATCATATCTATTGTGGGACTGATATTAGCACCCTGGGCAGAGACCAGAGGTCTGCTAATATTAGTCATTTGTTTAAACTTCACAGAAAATAAAGTAGTGCATATGTAAGTAAAGGCTGATTAGAAAGCAGCAGCAACAAAGCAAATTTGGCACAAAACATGTGAATTTACTGTAGCACAGTAAATTCAGGTACAGGGACCTGTACCTGTCGGCTGGTTGGTGGTTTCAGGGAAAGCTGGTGAAGGTGTTAAACTTCCTGAACTGGAGCTCAAACTCTGAGTTGTTGCTTGTGTGGAGGCTGATGGGACTGATGTTGGTCCAGGAGTCGAGTCTGGTTTTAAAGTGGTCGGAGCTGTGAACAACGAAGACACGGAGATGGTGAGACGCTTCCTGCAGATTTTACACATAAAGGATTTACATGTGTTTATAAGGTGGTTTGTTTAAGTAGGCCTAATAGTCACAAATGCTTAACATTAAGTTTTCTTGATCAATAATTGTGTTAATACGAGCTCCCATTTATAAAGGTGTGACCATTTAATGAAAATATGATAATTAAAATGTACTGCTGGGGGTTAAGGTGCCAACCGGTGGTGTAGCACTGTTGCGACTCGGACAAGACGGATGTGTCTGGTTGTGGAAAAGTTTGTCGTATTATCGAGTGAGTTCACATGTAGTTAAAGTTTGTCAAGTATATGTAAAATATGCGGATGTTGTGATGGCTGTGTGATGCCGGACGCTGTGGTCTGTTGATGGATTTCTCATTAAGGGGACAATAAAGGCAAATCTAATGTTAACTATTGCTTCTCTCTGGTTGACGTGCTCTGAACAGAAGGTTGGATTATGAAGACAGATTTTTATGACATTTAATCAAACAAAATCTCACCATCTACGACAATGATCTCAAGCGTGCGCTGTGAATCTGGAGACAGAGCTCTGCCGTAACCACACCTGTACAGTCCTGAGTCTGACTTGGTCACCTGTGTGATGCTCACATACAGTCCAAATGCAGATTCTTCTATATATTCGATGCTGTATCTGCCACTCTGAGCTCTGTTCTTCTCTGTTTCTATGATGATGTCCTCTTCTTTTTTACATTCGTTCTTACAGAAAAACTTCCGCGTTCCATAGATGGTAGCGCTGCATCCAACAGTGTAGTCTTCTCCTTCAGTATTTGTACGGATAAAACCAGAGAATTCAGCCGGCAGTGCTGTTGGAAAGATGAACAAACATTACTTCCTTTCTGTATTTCCTGTAAGACGCTGCAGTCTGATCACAATATTTCCTGCTTCACATTAACACAGATCCACAGAGTCACACTGAGAGCTGCAGACTTCAACCACAGTTTAATGACTTTTAGTAGAAACTCACCATCTGAAACTCTGACCTCAAAGTCAATGGATGATTCTGGAACTGAAGTCCCGCCCAGACCACACCTGTACCGTCCTGAGTCAGACTTGGTCAGATTTGTGATGGTCACAGTCACAATTCCTCTTCCAGATGATCCATCTCTGTATTTAACGCTGTATCTGCCACTCTGAGCTGTGACATCATCTGTTTTAATCAGAATATCTTCTGCTTTACATTCGTTCTTACAGAAGAACTTCCTGCTTCCAGACGGAGGCAAGTAGCAATCAATTCCACTAGTTTCTCCCACAGCTCCTGTATAAATGTTGACTTCTGCGCTGACGAGCCCAGAGTCTCCACCACACAGTGCTGTTGGAAAGATGAACAGAGAATCCTGATGGTCAGTACTTCCTGTATTTTACACTGACTGTTAAACAGACTGCAGGTCCATCAAAAGTCTCTACACCTGTAAGAGCCGACAGAAAGCTGATCCGGCTGTGATCAGCTGCCGCCGTCATCAGAAACCATAGACTGTGTAAAAGAAGTGGACGTAGTCATAGTGACAAGTCTTTTTTTCCTCTAAATGGGGCCATAATTTACTAAATAAACATCATGCTGTATTAAAGAAGACATCAAACTAGCATTTGAGACCATGAACTCATTAGGAAAGTGTTTACTGAGGTAATAAATCGGCTGAGAAGTAACCTCATTTTACCCTTTTTTCTAATGGAACCAGACTTCTTTTTGCAACCAGAGGAGTTGCCCCCTGCTGGCCGTTTGATATTATGCAGGTTTAAGGGACTTCTGCACTCGCTTTGCTTCTCAGACCGAAAGCTTCCTGCAGAAACGTCTGTCGCTTCACGTGACGCTTCAGAGGGTAGGACGTCTCATGTCCAGGAGGCATCCTTACCAGATGCCCAAACCACCTCAACTGGCTCCTTTCAACGCAAAGGAGCAGCGGCTCTACTCTGAGCTCCTCGCGGATGGCCGAGCTTCTCACCCTATGTCAATGGGAGACACCAGCCACTCACCTGAGGAAACCCATTTAGGCCGCTTGTACCCACGATATTGTTCTTTTGGTCATGACCCAACTCACCACCAGATGGGGATCAGTTGACAGCTATGCCCCTCTCTTCACCCGAGTGTCCGAAACATGCGGCCTCAAATCAGATGAAACAATTACAAAATCGATCACCGATCTTTGGCCTAGGGTGCTCTGGTACCATGTACACTTATGAGCATCCTTATGCTCGAACATGGTGTTAGGTTATAGACAATCCATGACTAGCACAGGAACTCCTGTAACTCCTGAGAATAATAGGGTCCATCCCCTATCAAGGAGCACGGTTCCAGAGCCAAGACAAGAAGATCTAATTGGTAGCGCTCCATCTCCCGCACAAGTTCCGGCTCCTTCCCCCACAGAGAGGTGATGTTCCACGTCCCCAGAGCCAGCCTCTTAAGCCCGGGTCTGGTCCGTCGAGGCCCCTGACCTTCACTGCCACCCATGTGGAAGCGCACCCGACCCCTGCGGATCTTCTGATGTATGGTGGGTCCAAAGGATGGAAAGATAAATGTGTTACAGATTAATAACTCTCCACTCTGAAACTCTTGCTCCAGTCCATGTTGCTAAGCTGGTAAGGGAAAATACAGCTGAAGCAAAGCCGTGTTTACTGGCATGTCAGGACCCGCCCTACTCTGCTTCTGTAGTAGTCCTTAACTAGGTATTGCTTATGTGCAACTCCCAACAAAGATCATGTAGAAGGGAGATGCATCACAGAATCGCACTGTAGGGGGCAAGAACAAGTCTTCGAACCTGTGTGTTCTGCCTACTGTGAAATTACCACATCAAACGTGACGTGCTAACATGGATGCAGCTGTTGCTGCGTTCCATTTACCTCGGAGGTCGGAGCTGGGAATGACGTCACACCCGAGCTAACGGTGTTCCGGTTCCAACCTCGCTCGGCCAGCTGTTTGTTCACAACTAGCCAGGTTAGTTATTGATACGGCGGTTGATTAAAAAACGCTTTGTGCGGTATTTCCTCACACTAACTGTAGCAACACGTCCGCAGACAGCTGTTGGACAGCACTTTGTGTACGAACATTTCTGAAGACGCCGGGTTTGCTTCTGGGAAAATTTACTTTTAAGAAGCTTCCCAATGGAAAATTCGACAAGACTAAGGTTGTTACTGCAGAATTAGTTTTACTGTAGGAGTTCTTCCAGTCTCAAGTAGTCTACCACCTAAACGCAAAGCACATCACACGCTACACACAAGTACATCTTATTGAACATGATTTATTTTCATCACCAGTTATCATAGTAGAACAGCTTTCTCAAGCAGTTTGTGATGCATTTTGGAAACAGGAGATGAGCCCCTGGTCTAATGTGCCACCTGGCTTGAAACCCGTTCGTACACATATTCTGAATGACTTCGGCAGAATTCAAATGAGCCATTTTAATCGAGATTAATCTAGATTAATTTCAAGATTTCAGTGAGATTAATCTAGATTAAAAAATTAATCTATGCCCACCTCTACAAAAAATATGGTGTTTTTTGAAAATTAAACCGTGTAAACCTGTTCTGGTACAATAATGACCACTTTAACAATTAACACCAACTAGTCACCCGGTCTGTTACAATATCAAACCAACATTTTGGTTTTTTTAGTGCAGCAACTTTCTTTCATACTATCATCAGCTGATTTTACTTGTTTTGCTGCCGTCTGCTTTCATCAGATGCAGTCGGTAAGATGGCTGGATGTGCAGGCTTTATTTTCCTTTGCTTGCAGATTAGTGACTTGTCCGACTTCTTACTTGTTTACTACGTTTCATTGTGATGTATTTGGACTAAACACAGGAATGACCAGCCTCACATGTGACTGAATAGAAATGACGATCACTTAGTGTTTCTTGCTGACAGACTCTCCAACTCTTTCTGACTTTAATTGTCTCCATACTGAAGTTAATGGGAAAAATAAAAATCTTTCTACTAAATGAAGACAGTTGTGGTGGGGTTCAGACCTACAGTGAACTTGGATTTTAACTAGACAGTGAATCATAAAACAAATCAAATAAGACTTTTCAGTGATACACTTGAATTGAATGTGTTATCTGTTGTGATGTATCACATTAGTCCGATCGGCTGCAGCATCCAATCAGTATAACGGCTATCCAATAAGGAGGCGTGTCGGTCAGTAAAAGACCGTGAAAGATGCCCTCGTGTATCTTCGCTCGTTGCTCCTCAGCGATTTCTCCTCGGCCCTTAGAGCACAAAGATCTTTGGAACAGTCTGCAAGATGGCGGACCAGAACAACTTCTGGTTCAAGCAAGGAACGAGGAGCAAAGATCAGCTTTTCACTGACTCTACAGTTGTGATGGTGGTTCCTGTTTTTGCACTTCTGTTTCATTTTCAGGGCTGACCGCGAATAGACGAAGATTCGACTGTGAGATTGACAGTAGAATCAGGCTCTGCCCATCGAAGCTTCGCAGCAAAACGAGGATCATACGATTTTGGTGACATGGGGGTGAGCACCCGCTGATTTTACATTGAATATTACATATTCTACCCATAATTCTATATACAACCTATTACAATATACATTTCAACAATAAAATAATGCTGAAAATAAACATGTAAAAAGAAAAAAATCTTTCTCTACATTCAGTTGTCAGACGCATGGCATGCACGCAAAACTCTGCACAAAACCTGAGAATGGCAGGCGAGCAAAGAGAAAATGCTCAACAATAAGCCTCAGTTTCTCTGTAAATGTGTAGTGTAAGTTACAGTGACTAATGAATAGAGACCTCAGCTCTGTAGCTTCTCAAGATTAAAGCGGCCAGACTTGGTAATTCTGTTTCAACTATGTGATTTCTTAGTCAGGGTCAGCCCCAAAAATTTACCTACTTTATAACATCAGCTGCATAAAAGAGCAACAAGGAATAAGAGATGATGAATATGTAATTTAGATTAAATTAACATTCCATTACAGTGAGCTGGATTATATGCTGCTGCAGAAACTACTAAGAGCAAACATCAGAGAACAGCAGGACATTCGAATGAGAAAACAGTCAATGAAAAACACGTCATCCAGCATTTGGACACTTTAAAGACACAGGTAACCAGCCCTCACCTGATAAGAAGCAGAAGAACAGAACATGGTGGATGTTCATTCTGAATTTGATCCTGATGGAGACAAATCATTCAGTTGAAAGAGAACTGCCTCTGTCACTTCACTGCTTCCACTCTGTCTGGTCAGGAAGCTGGAGTTGTGTTGATTTAACATTTCCTCTGGGCGTTTTCCTTGTTGGATCTCAGAAAAGATAACCCTGCATTTATATGACCCTGCGGGAATCCTAATGTTCACTGAGGCTGCGTTCCGATCCACAATGTACAGAAACCTGCTCCCTGCTCCGGGAATGTCAGTTAAGTGAACTTCCCTCTACAAAATCCTTCCTTACGAAACACCCTGAACATCATCAAAGAGCACGTCAGTTCTGCTATGTGTTACCCTGGTAACGTAAAGACCTCAGACACCCGCTGCTACTGTGGACGTTTACTGAAATAAAATATTGAATATATATTAAAACAAAAACGTCGCTCCTTGTTCCTCTCTTTCACCAGAGGTCGTTTAGCTCTACCATCTTGCAGACCGTCCCAACGCTCTTATTTGCAAGTATATCCATCAGCAACCTGCAGATGTGACCGAAGTTGAACAAAATCTTGCAATGTACAGCATATCCTAATGCAAAGCGTGTAATGGTAACAACAACCATTTTTTTTACCAACAGAACTCTAAAATAGACATTGAGAAGTTTTGAGGCGAGAAATGCAAGAACTTATAAGAGTGCTACTTTTCTATTATTATTATTATTATTATTATTATTATTATTATGTCTTATACACTGTTTTAATCTTTAACCTGTTCCTTTTATTATTATTCTCATTATTCTAGTCTGTCCACATGTGCAGGGTTTGGGTCAGGGATGTGGAGTTGTTTTCCTTACTTGCTGTTCTCCTTGTTTTGGCTGGGACCAGGATAGGAGGCTAGGAGAGGATCTTTTGTTCCCAAAACACAGAAACCCAGACTGTATAAGTTTGTTGTAACTCAATTTGCTCAACCTCTCAACAGGAAACGGTTTTCCAATATTATTTCCCGGGTGTAGCTGCAGTACAGAAGGCTGCACAGCAACACAATGGAGGTGAGCCCTGTCTGCTAGATGTGCACCGGTTACATTTATTCATTTAACTGACGCTTTTATCCAAAGTGACTTACAATTGCTATACATGTCATAGGTCGCACGCCTCTGGAGCAACAAGGGGTTAAGTGTCTTGCTCAGGGACACAGTGGGGATTGAACACGGGTCTCTCACACCAAAGGCAGGCGTCTTAACCATTGCGCCATCCCACCCAGTCAACCGGCTAACTGGTCGATATGCATAAAATCAGTAACTTATGTTTAGGCACACACCCCTGTGATGGTCAGATTAAGAGTAACAGGCTTCGCGGGGCTGTCAAGAGTAACATGGTTAGCTAGGCAGTTAGCTGGCAGCGTCAAGGAAACAAGCGTCCAAGGGTAGCAACCAACTCGAGAGCGGTCTTAAGACCACTTTTTTGATGGTCTTGGTGTCGTCTCGGACTCAACAGCATTTGTACTTGGTCTTGTCTTGGTCTCGGACTTGGGATTTTACTTCAAGACCAGTCAAGACCCTGACTTTGGGAATATCAATAAATTGCTTTTGCGTCGTCTGATTTATTTGTTAACATCCTGACTTTGATTGGATGTAAAAAGAATTGCTTCAAATGGAACTGATAACCCAAATTAAAACCCGTTAGCCGGTCGACATGCAAATATTTACTGTCTTAGGTATAGGCACTAACTAATGTCGTGTATATGTGACGCATGAGAAGAGGCTGGATTACACACTGATTACTATGTTGACAATCATCTTATTTATTGGCTCTGTGTGGGCCGAGCAGCCCAGATAAACGTCATCACATATTGCAGCCTTGTCCTTGTGTGGTCATTTAACTTGAATGAATAAATGAAGGTTTTATTTCAGTCATGTAAAGAAAAAAATACAGTAAGAGCTAATACAAGACAAATACTAAAGTATAAAAATTAACATGTTCAAAAAGGAATAGGAAGAAGCATAAGTTTATTTAATCCTTCTTTTCCACTACTTATTCAGAGATCACATCTAATATCCTATCTAACACATAATTACAATTTGCTACATGTATAGTCACCAAACATTTGAATATAGCCAACCTAGTAAATAAATAACATTAATAAAAAAAAATAATGTAAGAGAACACCTGTTCTAAGCCCTTCTGTCTCCCTGTACCTTGTGAAAACCATATTTTTGTTCCACAGCTTCACTCCACATACAGAAATATAAAAACCTTTTAATGTTGTATAGACACAAAGATGCTTTAAGTTGAACTCTCACAAATTACAACTTCAGACCTTTTCCTCTTTGGCTGTTTCACAGTCATCTCTCCTCGTGCACAGTAGAGTCTCGTAATGTATCCAGAATTTTTGAATGTACCAGTGTTGACATCCTTCTCTCTCCCAGAGCCCTTCTGCTGTCCCATTACTCTCCATGAGCGCTCTACCTCCACCTGTTGCTGAATGGCTTGAACAGTGTTGCGGGGATGGCTCTGCTCGTTCTGAGCCACTGTCTTTGTGTTATTGTGAATTAAGCCTGTGATATATTTGTAATTGTACTGAGGAAATCTGTTTTGGAAGGAAGGAGGATGGTTCGAAATTATCAACGAAACACAGAGCATGTTTGCGGAACACCTGACTTAATGTTAGAGACAATCAGGCTGTGAAGCTGCAGAACAAATCAGGAGGACAGTGAAGTTAACATAAATTACTGTACTGCGTCGAAAGATTTGCCAACAACAACAGCGGCTGATTATTCAAAGCCACAGGAGATTTTTTTTTTCACCTGATTTGAAGAAGCAACTTATTCAATATATTACTGGATCTGGTGACATTAATTTTGGTCTGTTGCCAAGTGAGGTCAGAAGATTTGCAACTCATTTCTAATTAATGGGTCTTCCAAAGAATTTACAAAGTGATCAAACAGGAAGCCCTGTTAGCTCTTTTTGGACAACACAAGCCTCACCTGTCCATTGACGGACTGAGTTATGCCAAAGAAAAGAGCAGAATTATGTCATCATTCCCTCCCCACTGCTCACACTGGCTCCAACCATTGGACTGTAGTATTAAATGTATTCTTTGTTTTTGACAATCCAGTGTGATAACTAGGAGACAATTTACCTGCTGATGGGGAAAATTGTGCACACTCTATTCAACGGTAATGATAATGATTTGCCTTACCCAAAACACTGAAAAAAGTCTGAATACATAAGACCTGGTGTTGCGGGGTCCTCTTCCACAACTCCTCAAAAATAGGGAAAAACACAGGCGTAGTTGAAAAACAGTGGCGTGATTTTTATTTGCCGGCTTCCAAAGTGAACAGTGAAAAACTCACATAAAGAAAACAAAACTAAAAAAAAAACTATTTGGGAAAAAAAACAAACAAAAAAACTTACTGAATAATAAAATTACACTAAAACAACACAAAATACAAATCACTAGTTATCTCCTCTGTAACCAGACCCAGACTGCCCTCACAGGCCCACAGCTGCGACTTTTACAGACAGTAGCCCCGCCCACTAGGCTTGACCATTATTTACACAATATCATAAATAGATTTTAGAAAAGGATTTATATCTATTACACTTCGACATATTTTTAACAATAATTGTATCCATCTCCACAAACATTTTCCTTCCCCTGGAACAGTTATTTACATCACAAATTATTACTACAAGCAAAACCATAATTATGCAGCTCACGTGACCATGAAAGCGCGCGAGAACGTGCTATTTAAAAGACGGAAATGTTGCGCTCCTGTTTTGCCAAAGTGGATGGGAGTCAGAGCAAAGCTGCGATGCATCTGGACATAAAGTAAGTGTTTAAATGTTTGTTTAAATGTTTGTTTGAAGAAGAGCAGAAATGCCAGGTGTGGCCCCTGATCGCGCTACTTAAACAGTAGAAGTAAAATGCAGAACAGCGACGGTTTATGATGGTTTTATTAAGGCTGGAAGGGAGCTGAGTGTGTGTGTGTGTGTGTGTGTGTGTGTGTGTGTGTGCGCGCGCGCGCGCGCGTCCCGCACTCAGTGA
This sequence comes from Lepomis macrochirus, assembly GCA_024633595.2. Classification (NCBI taxonomy): domain Eukaryota; kingdom Metazoa; phylum Chordata; class Actinopteri; order Centrarchiformes; family Centrarchidae; genus Lepomis; species Lepomis macrochirus. The sequence continues at coordinate 32,801,547 of JALXJV020000014.1, forward strand.
CGGAGCCGCTCCGTCACACCTGGCATATGTTTGCTGTTAAAAAAGCTCAGTATAAATATTTGTAAATCTAAATCATCCAAATTAATATATGCCAACCGCGGCTAGTATCTGGTCCTGAAGTTGGAAGTAGTTTGTTGGAGTAGCTTATTTCCTGTCAGTAATGTAAGCTAACTAAACTGTGCATAAAAATAAGGGATGTTTGTGTTTGGTAGAGTATTTCTTAGGTGAACCAGCTGTTACTGTGCTTTGCGCTTCTTTTTCTTTGTAACAGGTTCCCCAGCAGGGTTAAAACAAATTGTACAGATAAAAGTAGCTTGAAATATCCTTTAAAATAATATGAAGACCATGTTTATAGGTTCAGTAATCGGCCACACTGGTCATTTGAAAGCCAAAAGTAGTCACTTTATTTTGTCCTCTGTTTTCCACTGAAGTCAAAGTAAATGTGACCCTGCGGCTGAAGCTCACGCTGCTTCTTAGGTTGTTAGTCAATGGAAGCAGATTTTGCGGGCAATATAACTCCCAAGGTCGTCATTCAAATTAATTGAAATTTCATTCACTTGTAGTTTAGCAACTAAACTAAATGTCTAGTTTAAAGCAGGTTTTTACTCATTTTCAGCAAAAAAACAAGTCGATTTTGTGACTGACAAACTTTGGTTCGCTCAAAATGCCACTATTTCAACGTCTTTTCTGGTGGTGTAATCAATCAGAACCCAAACAAGACAACAGGAGCAATAATTGTCATGAACCGCCAGTCACCAGAGAAAAGTCCTCAGAGTTAGTTTTATTTAATTGATCTTTATACATCTTCTTTATCTGAAACCTCACAGACTTTAGAGTTGTCTTCTGTTGTTTTCTCCCTTTGGTGTGCTTTCATGTGTTGACAATATTTTAGCTTAGCTTGATGTCCTTTATGACTTTTTTTCTCCGTTGGCCATAACACACACTTACAGTTATACAGCACAGTGTTACACACTCAGACAACGGCGGCATTAATGATGTAGGAAAAAACACAAACTGCTCGCCAAACAGCTGCAGGAATACACACTGTTAAAGGACCAGGGCAACTTCTTTTAATGTGGCTTTTTGATATACATGTCACAGCTTGTGCTGCCCCCTACTGGCATTGCAAGGAAACATTACTGAACGCTCAAGCATTCCAGTTTACTAGAGTGTTAAAACAACTTAGACACTAGAATGGGCATTTCTGGGCGATTGCTACCGCTGTCGGTGCGATGTGCGGCTCCATCAGTTAAGAGACTCCATGATGTGCTGCACACTTGTTCAGCAAACATATGTGTTAAGTTTGGCCCCATTTTTTGTTAACATGCTGTATGCAGGGTTTTTATCCATTAAACTCTGGAGCCGGAGCCAGAGCAAGACCTCGACCACCGGACTGCTCAGATACACTGTAAGATACAATGGAAGGCTTTCAAGTTTCTTTGTCAATCATGTCTTATTCTAACAAAAAAAGGCTCCTAAGCACCAATAGAAGGCATGTTTTGCTTATAAACAGCCAAAGAACTGTGCTGTGAAAGACTTAATATCATGTAAACAATGATTGCATTTACAAAGACTAACAACATAGAATTTTGAAAGTGGCCACTGAAAGTCAACTAGAAAAGCAATTTCTGAAGAAATTGCGGTGTGAATGCTGTCTGCTGAATGGCTTGCGCTACGCTGAAATGCTGGCTTGAAAAAAGTTGAACAGTACAAATGTATGAAAGATGCGGAAGGTTTAAAGAACTGTTGAAAAGCTGACGCTACACTGCACTGCTGTCTTGAACAAATCTGAATAGTACAAATGTATGAAAGATGTGGAATGTTTTGTTGAAAAGCTGATGCTACACTGAATTGCTGGCTTTAATGTGCAGAAAGTAGCTGAAGGACTATGAAATCTTGGAAACATGGGAAATGTTCTAAAGAATATGAATAAGATTTTAAAGTCACTTCAAACTGCCCTGATAAATGTAGAACATTTTACGGTTTGAATGTAGTCTTTAGCTGAAAGACGTGAAGAAGTTGAAGAAATGTGAGAAGTGTTGTGAAGATATGACCTGAAATATTTAGAAAGGGGTATGAAAGGTGACATAAGCGTATCAACTCCAACTGGAGGTCCTGGGTGAGCAGAATGACTCCAAAGTGTGGAGTGGCACAGACTGATGGAGATGGGTGCAGCTGGCCTCTTTCTGGAATACCTGCCCATCTCAGCTGTCTTCATATCATTGAGCTCCAGATTGATCTGGCTGCTCCAGGACCCAAGATGGTGACTCTCCCACCTGTGGGGACACTGATTGTGCGGCCCTACCTTACAGTTTGATTTAGTTATAATGTTACACTGGTTTGAGAGTGGGGGATGTGTTGACTTGCGGTCAAAGACTTGTGAGCATTTCTGCAGGACCCCAGATGGTCAATTTCCAACCTGTGGGCAGACTGATCCCCACAAGAGATGAGCCCAGTGAAGGTGGTGTCCTCTGCACACTGCAGGAGCTTGGTGGTTTGGTGACTGGAGGTGCAGCTGTTGGTGTTAAGGGCGGAGATCAGAGGAGAAAGAACACGGCCCTAAAGGGAACCACTGAGTGATGGTCCTGGAGTCAGAAACGTGTTTTCCCAGGTTCACGTGGCGCTTGCTGCTGGACAGTAAGTCTGTGATACACCTGCAGGCATGATCAGCTGGGAGAACTTGTCCTGGAGCAGAGCTGGAATAATGTTGTTGAAGGCAGAGTCCACTAACAGGATCCTGGTGTAGTCTCCTGGAGAGTCCAGGTGCTGGAGGGATGTAGTGAAGGGCCTTGTTTAATGAGTCGTCTCCATTACATCATCTCAATCAGCTGTGTGCTGAGCCAGCATTCCCAGGTTTCCATGGCGATGCTAAAAGCTGTCTGACTTAGACAGGCTTAGAGAGCTGATCTCATTGAGTTTTAACCTGGGCGCAGCTCTGCTTCTCCTGCTCCTAACGAACAGACCGTAACTCTCAGTGCCAAAGTAAACGTATTGTTAGAGAGATAAGATCCTCATGATGATGATGTCCGAGATTTGTGCGTCTACTGTCAAAAATGGCTTCACAGCAGCAGTGTAGAAATGTCCACCTGTCTGCCTCTTGCTTGAACCTGCCGCACTTTTTTAACATGGGAGTCTATGCTGGCAGTTGACTGGCGCACCTCTCATTCTCAAGCCCACTGTACCAGCTGTGAAAGTCTGTTTGCTTTCAAAGTTGGACATGAGCTGCACAACAAGTTTTTCTACAACTTCTGAAAAAAATAACGTATGTAGAGTGAAAATTGTGGGAGATACAGCGAGTTGAAGACAAATTGTTCAGATGATTTTGAAGTGTATTCGCACTCTGTCAGTTGGTCCTCTCCACTCTAGCTGCCAACATTCCGTCCCATTGAAACCCATTATAAACTTGAAATTCAGGCTGAAAACGACATGGTACTTGAATCGAGATTGTGTGAAAAGTATAAGAGATGTGAAAAAGTTGAATTCACTGGAAAGAGTCGAAAGATTTCTCAACATTTTAAAGGTGGAATGGCGTTTCTACGTGAATGTATGAATGAGTGGGAAGAGGTTGAAGATGAGTGAATTTGAATGATTTTCTCATTGACTTTCATTGTAACAAAGTTTCAAGGAAAGCTGAATAGATTGAAGAGTTTGAATGGGATTTGAATGTTGAATAATATGAATAAAGAAGGAAAGATGTGGAATCTTTTCCATTTTGAATGAAGTTTCTAGCTGAAAGTATGAATGAGAAGTTAACAGTTGAAAAACCTTGAAAAAGTGTGAAAATGGGGACATTTTCAACATTCCGTCCATTCATTTGAATGGGGAACAATTTCCTGGAAAACCTGGAACATCTTGAAAAGTATGAAGGTTATGAAAATTCTGAATAATAGCATAATATTCCAAATTGAGAGGAATATTTGAAGCTTTGAATGACGTTTCTACGTTGAAAACTGTGGAACTAGTTAGTTTACGAAAAAACAGGACTCAAAAATCACAGAAGAACATATAGTGTGAATGCTTTACAGCATTCACACCAATAAGGACTCCACATTTTGTTAGCATCAACTTCAAACAACAAACAGCTCTGTACATTTGCAAGCTTTAATATAAATATATCATGACTCAAATCGATGTCAGACACAAGACATTGTACTCTGAGGACTATCTCTTTATCTCTCAATGCAGCTGTTATCAAAAGAAACAGGTATTTTCAACAGTAAACCACCACAAGAATGACAATTACCAACAAAACACTATATTCTAAGCAGATACATTTAACAAATGCATAAACCACAAAGTATTTGTTTTGTATTTCAAACGAATAGGAGACTTATTAGCAAATTTTAGCAAAACTTTCTTCACTGCCATGCATCATGGGAATCTAGCTCCGCCCCCACTAGGTTGGAAGAGGAGTCCCATAGGAAACCATTTATTTTAAAATGCATAAAAATATTAATATAAAATCAACCATTACAGATATCAGCAACACAATAGCACCCATCTCATGAAGAGGATGTACAATTTGAAGTTGAAACCAAGTTTGTAGGACAAACGGTACAGGAGAAGATGCCAAAAACGCCGAAATAAATAATAGAGGGCGAAGAGAACAAAAGCAAAAAACAAACAAACAAAAGAGCTGCAGCTCTCACACTAATTAGATTAACTGGCATGTATTACACACCAAAAAAACCCCCCACATTAACAGGTGCCACATCAGCAGCAACAATAATAGTTTCTTCTTTCCTTCGAGCAGTCATTACGTCAGTGTTAAGTCAATCCATATAGGTTGTGATATCACCTCCGAATTTTGTATGTGCAGCCACTCATCAAAAAACCAAATCTGGATACATCAGTACTATAAAACTATCACCCTATCCCTAAACTCCCTAAGATCTAAAACAGTTGACCACAGCGTCCTTATTTCTCCCCTTGAGCATGGGTTGGGCAACATTTTAGGTCATACTTCATCAAGGTCATAGGTCAAAGAGAGATTTTAGAGTCTGTTTTGGTGGCTCTATTTCACCTTCTGTGTCCCTCATATGTGGAGTTCCCCAGGGTTCGATTCTCGGGCTCACTGTATTTGCTTCCCCTTGGATCAATCTTAAAAAAACATAACATCAGGTTCCATTTCTACGCAGATGATTCGCAAATCTACCTGCCTATCAAAAGAAAAGATGGTAGCTCTTTAAATAGATTGGTTTGATGATATTAAAGCCTGGATGAGGTCGTGATATTTTGGCCCAGTGTCCTGGGCACCTTATGTTAAGTCCGTTTTAGTCTGTTGTATCAATTCTGTTGTGAAAGCTAGTTTCTTTTTCAACTTAGGCTTGTTATTAAGCTAAAGTCCTTTTTATCCATCACAGACTTTGAGAAGGGTATACATATATTTATCACAACACGCCTTGATTATTGTAATGGTCTGTGTATAGGTCTTAACCAGACCTCCCTCTCTCGTCTATAACTGGTTCAAAATGCTGCCGCTCGTCTCTTTACTGGAACTCATAAACAAAATCACCCCTGTTCTTGCCATCCACTTCACTGGCTCCCAGTTAATTTTTCAGATTGATTTTAAGTTTGTTTGTTTTTAAAGCCCTTCATGGACTAGCTCCAGCCTATATCACTGATATGTTAAAGCCACATGCTCCATCAAATCATTAAGGTCCGCGAACTAGTCACTACTTGTTGTCCGAAAAACACAGCTCAAGAACAGGGGGGATGGAGCTTTCTCAGTCGCAGCCCCTGAGACTGTGGAATGAATTGCCTGTTCATGTTTTGTTTGGTGTTGTATTTATTGGTTCATGTCAATGTACAGCACTTTGCTCAACTTGGTTGTTTTTAAATGTGCTTTAAAAATAAAGTTGGATTGGATTCTAGTAATTCTAGAAAAACTAGTTGACTATCCCAGTTGTATCATTTGAATTAAGCTGGACCCAACAACATAATACAAATAAAGGATGATAAACACAATGACTTCATTAAACTACAAAAACAATGACAAAAAATAAAAGTGGAAATCTGGCTTCTCTTGGATTTCATTACAAAATGACACTTGGTCTGACTTATTGAGCAACTGGACTGTATTAATTTCTTTTGTTTTTTCTCAAAATTTGGGAAAGAATAACCAAAAACAATTTCTGAATACAGATTTGATATTTCAGAATAATAAGTGATAAACTGCTGAAACAAATATTAGCTCTGTATCAGCAGCAGAGGTGATTATATAATTTATAGATAATATCTGCCAATAAAAAGAAATAAAGAACTTTACAGCACATTAAAAACTGCCCAGTCCAAAACCAAAATTTAAATGCAAACTTTACATTTTGTGTTTCTTAAAATGTAGAGTAGAGTACATGGACCTGATCCTTGGTTTGAGGCTCTGGTAGGTTTGGGCTTCAATTGTATAGACTGGAGGTACGTCCTCAATGATGACAGACTGAAAATTAAACAGAAACAACATCAAACCTGAAATACAGCAGTAGCCAAACGAACATATCAGATATTTGTTATTCCCAGGTTATTGTTTGTTAATGTTTCGATGATCGCTAATTTAAATATCCAGAGATAATTTGATCATTTTATTTAAGTAGCTCTTTTAGTGCAAGAAGTCACGAGGTCATTTCTAAAGTAAGGGTGATTCCAGAGCTGTCTGCATCCTTAAAGTCCAGCATTCTCTTCTCTCCTGTATGAGAACTCCCATACTGGGAGAAATTAGTTAGGTGGTGTGTGGCCATACTGGCGTGGTTGAAGTCTCCCGAGATTAAATGTGTCCACTCGGATGTTGAGTCTGGAGTTGAGCAATGACTGTAAGTCAAGTTACAAACCCGGCGTCGGGTTGGCAGACGGCGGAATGTAACAGCTACAAAGACTGGATGTGAAATTTCCTGTGGGAAAGCAGTTCAATGTCCAGGCTTTTTAATCAAACAAACTTTTTTTCTCCAACTTTCTTTCTTGAACCAGCTTTGTGAGTTGTACTGCGTATGTCAGCAGTGGCAGGCCGAGAATCTGACGTCAGTCCAGGCTAATTTCCACAAACGCCCATTCACAACAGACCACCTATAAGCTTCTGTAAGCATTTGGTTTAAATATTTTTGTATTTATAGTTTGTGCCAGTAACACATATTTTAATTTTACTTTAAACACAAACAGTTAATCTGGAGTTGGACACTGCAGCAAGAGAGCGAGACCAGCTCGATGTGTGGACTCTCCTGGTCATTCTAACTTTCATTAGGGAGCTACAAGCGGAAGCTCACAGCACATTATAAGCTGCACAGAACTAAAGATTCAAATCCAGACATCGACATTTTAATTAATGAAGGAAAGACAAGTTAATTTTTGTGGCATATTTCAACAACAAGGCAACTTAAAGTGCTTTGTGAAAGCAACATAGGAAAGTATAAAAAATACATCTGAATGTGATTTAAAGAGTTTAACAGAAAAAAACAAGATTAAACAGTAAAAGTTAGTGTTGTCAGGTTTAGTCTTTAGTGTAAACTGGTTGAGAATCTAAATGCTGCAGCAGAGCAGGTGCAGCTCTGTGATTTAGTTTAACAAAAAGCGAGCACACTTAGAGGGAGCGGCTGAGTCCAAGGTCAGTCCCAAAGAAACCAAAATCCATAACAGGCAAAACAGGTCCGTGCAAATTTACAGGCAGAACACGAGGCAGGAGCAAACGAACACAGAGTGAGCCAACACAGACAGGGCAGAGAAACGGGAATTAAATACTGAGGCAAACGAGTAGGGTGGGAACACAAAACAGATGGTAATTAAACAGAATGGGAAGCAAAAGTGACAGCAAACACAGACACCTTCAGACTAAAACAGGAAGCGGAGCACAACATTAAAACACAGACTGAATAGACCACGGCACAAAAATGCAACTTGACAGAGAACACAGCTCTCAGAATACAGAAGCAGGCGACATGGACGAGACAGGCGGACAAAACCCAGAGCAAATGTCAACAGAACTTATAAAAGTGAACAAAGCTGAATATGCAAAAGGACAAATAAATAGAGAAGACGTGGAACAAAACCCCCAAACAGGACTAGAAACCCAAAAGTTTTGACTCATAGAGAGCAGAGCTGTCCCAGACGACCTGAGAGGTCTCATATCGTAGCAGAAGATCAAAAATGTATTTAACCCATTCAGTACTTTGTAATAATAATAATACATTTAATTATTAAATGTAATTATTAAATTATTAAATGTATTTAATTAATCAATTCTCTGACAGACAGAAAGCCAGTGTAAAGACCTCAGACCCTGAGTCTAGAGTTAGAGAGACCTACAGTAGGTTTGGTCCTCATCTCTGATAGTTCTCGTAGATGCAGTCTTTTTTTGTGGAGACTGAATCGTTCTGATAGATGACAGACACCTGAAAATAAAATGAGAATGACTTCAAACCTGAAATACGGCAGCAGCCAGACTAACAGACCAGCTATTTGTTATTTCTAGATAATTGTTTGTTAATGTGTCAGTGACAACTGAAATGTCCAGAGTCCTGAAAAAATCCCTAAAATTTATATTTCCTATTTAGAGCAAGAAAGACAAATTCATTTGTAAAGGAAATGAAGTTCAGTGGAACAAGATAAATATTGTACCACAATAAGACCAGAATAAAAAACAGTACAATCAATAATATTAGTGCAAAGAATTGAAAACAAAGATTTTTAGTCAAAAAAGACTTCAAACATAAACCCGTACAACCAAACAGTAAACATTTATAAAAAATGTCTAAAATCATTGAATCATTTCACAATCATATGTTCTCTAACCAAAGAATCATAAGCTGTCTGCACTCTGCGTTTTTAAAAGAACCAAGATCAAAATCCTGAAAGAGATAAAGGTCCAGGTGCGTAGAGGAGGTGATGTTAGTCTGACAGCATGTACGGCTAACTGACAGACATCAGCAACTGGGAAAAAAGGGAGCAATTTAAACCAAGAATCGTAGTTTTAAGGAACCCCTTCGAGAAATAAAAACGCTGTGAAGTAAGGGTTTATTTCAACCACACCATTTTGGTGATTGCCAAAGAGTGCAAAGACAACTAAAGACTGTTTTGGTGAGTTTTGTGTCGGTCGGGTATAAATAAAGGGTGTTTAACGATGATCTGCAAGGTACGAGGATAGGTTTTTTTCTGGTTAAAGAAAAGAATATTACTATATTACTAGAGTAATAACAGTCAGAGGAGTTAGGATTCAGTGCAGAACTACATTTCATGACAATCCATGAAATCATTAAGATATATTTTAGTCTGGATCAAAGTAGTGGACCAACTAAGAGACATTTTCATCCACAGATCCGCACTGTTCTGCTCCAAGTTTTCCGTCTTAATCCTAGTTCACTACCTGAGTTTTAGCCTGATTTGCCCGTCGGTGAGCTCGGCGACCGTGAGGCTGTGATCGGGGGTAAATCAGAGGTCGCCAGTCGTTACGTGTGAACTACACAACGACGCATCAAAATGGCTCCCTGACGCATCGCTGACATAGCGCAAACACCAGACAGATATCTAGAGGAGTCATCAGACTTGACATCCACATCCAGCCAATGAGAGCGTGCGGCTGGCATAACGGGCAGTCGTGTAGTCTGCTCGTGCCTTGAAACATTGACAGCCATGTAAACAGAGACAAAACAAGTTATCACCTCTGTCTGCACGCTGCTTGCATTTCCTGTGTTGTTCAAACCAGTGTTGCTCCTTGTCTTCCATTTGTAGATGACCAGCAGAATAACAGCCAACAGCACAAAAACCGAGGACACGCACACAGCCAGAGGCAAGAGGTAACCTGGGTAAGAGACAAGTAACATACATTTTAGATCATTTAAAGAAAGGGATCTTTTTGTCCTGTATTGGGAAGGTGCTACACCCTATGGAGCGTTTTTTACACCTTACGTCCCTGGTGTGTTTTTCCTCATGCAAGCACATGTGGTTAATGTGATAAACATTCCTGCCAAAGGACACTGCTACTCCCATTTATCTTCGTGTTGCATGTTTATGTTTACAGGCAGGGAGCTGGTACAGATAGGCAGACGTTCAGGACTGGGAAAAGGGCTGGTTAAATTTCTGTAGGGCTGATGAGGATAGTGGGAAAGGCTGGAGGGGGAGGTGACTGGAGGGCTTAGGGAGTGAGATGGTTAAAGGTGGCTTTTCGCAAACTTTATATTCTAACTTTTCTGGGGTATAAAATCAGTAGCGTCAAGCTTAGAAACTTAGAACAACGACTGATCTCGCGATCAGTCAAAAGGTGGTTGCAACTTTGTGCAGCGGAGAAAAACAACTGCCTTAGCTTCCACGAGGTTTTAATGTCAAGTGACATGGTGGCGTTTGGCAGCGCCGGCGAAAGTCCGACACAATCTCTAAACAGCAAGCCTTATGTTAAGTCCAGCATGTATCACGTTAAGTCAGCGTTAGCAGCTGCGCAGCGTGGCGTCAAACCACCTTAAGACACATGGAAAAGTCAGATGATGTCTGGCGGACAGGGAGAGAACTTGGTTAGATTTGCAGAAGCAGAATGTGACAGTTCACAAGAAAACACCGCTTCGGTTACTTTAATAAAAATTAGAAAAAAGTGACTGTAAAATATCAGAAACTTTGGTCTGGATGTTTCTTCAGTCTTTAATAAAACTTGAGTTTTACATCATCTAGACATTTGGCTAAAGATGAAGAAGAAAACTAACTTATAATAACTAATTTGGAAAATTTGATTCACTTAAAATGGTAGCACCTGCTCACTGCTGTGAACCGTACCTGTCAGCTGGTTAGTGGCTTCAGGGTCTGGATCTGGTTTTGAAGTGTCTGCAGCTGTGAACAACAAAGACACAAAGATGAGGAGACGATTCCTGCAGATGTTACACAGAAGGACAGCAGCTCTCTGGTGAAAAAATGTGCACATACTGGCTGCTTGTATGTTGTGAATGTTGTGTTATATGGTGTGATCATTCAATGCAAATATACTCATTAAAATGTACTGCTAGAGGTTCAGGTGCTGTTAACCCTCTCTGGTTCACGTCCCCTTGAACCTAAGGGACCCGGATTAAGACATTCAATAAAACAAAAACTCACCATCTACAACAATGAGCGGAAGCGTGCGGTATGAATCTGGAGACAGAGCTCTGCCGAAACCACACCTGTACAGTCCGGTGTCCGACTTGTTCACCTGTGTGATGGTCACACACACTCCAAATAGAGATTCTGCTTCATACGTTAAGCTGTATCTGCCACTGTGAGCATTGTTCTGATCTGTTTCAATGAGAATGTCCTCTTGTCTTTTACAGTCGCCCTTACAGAAGAACTTCCATGTTCCGTAGATAGTATCGCTGCATCCAAGTGTGACATCTTCTCCTTCAGTATTTGTAAGCATAAAACCAGAATATCCAGCAAGTACTGGTGCTGTTGAAAAGAGGAACAATCATTATTCACTACCTGTAAGATGGTGCAGTTTGATCACCAAATTTCCTGCCCTGTTTCACCACGTTTCACCACAGGATGTGACAACCAGAGTCTGTACAGCACAAATAACTCTTATTTATTCTTATACATTCTCCCACAATTAGATTTTTATTTGAAAATCACTTAATATGGTGAACATGAATTTGGTTTAACTTTGCTCAGTAGAAACTCACCATCTGAAACTCTGACCTCAAAGTCAAAGAATGATTCTGGAACCGAAGTCCGCTCCAGACCACACCTGTACCGCCCTGAGTCAGACTTGGTCAGATGTGTGATGGTCACAGACACAATTCCTAATCCAGAAGATCCATCACTGTATTCAAGGCTGTACCTGCCACTCTGAGCTGTGACATCATCGGTTTGAACCAGAATATCTTCTGCTTTACATTCGTTCTTACAGAAGAACTTCCTGCTTCCAGACTGAGACAAGAAGCAACTAAGTCCACCAGTTTCTCCCTCAGCTACCGTAAAAATGTTGAGTCGTGCGCTGACGAGCCCGGTGTCTCCGCCACACAGTGCTGTTGGAAATATCAGAATTTGATTTTGTTACAAATAATTCAACAAACCACCTTATAAACACATGGATATTCTTTGTGTACAATTTGTTTCTATCCATCAGTGAGCAGCTACAGTTCTCTCAGTCTGTGTAAAATCTGCAGGGAGCATCTCCTCACCGAGATGATACGTATCATCGTTTTGTGACAGAACTTTGACATGTTCATTCAGAAATTCCCCCCGTCTGTGTTGTGAAGCTCTGAACTGACGTTTGCTGCCTCCGTGGCCTGGGACCGGGATCTGACGTCAGCTACCAAACAACAACACAGCTGCGTGGCGGTCACTTCGGCGTACGTTTGACATTAACCAATGTGAATCACTGGAGGACATGTGAAACGCGAGCAAAGTCTTTCAGTGTTTTGGTTGAAGCTGAAGCTGCAGCAGCTCTGAGAGACACCAGGACCACGAACTAAAGTTAAAGTTACTGAAACGCAGAAAGCGAGCCAGATGAGGTTTATGTTATCGATAGCGTTACCTGGTGAGTGAAAATAGCAGAACTAGTTAACTAACGTTGATGTGGTGGATCAGTGACTGGATACTGTGTGTGTGTGTACAGTAGTATCAGCTCCGGATGCTTGCTCATGCACTTAAGCTGATACAGTGTAGTGTTGTGTCGTTAAAACAACATTATGTTCGTTTAACCTAATCATGTGTCTGACTCAGGAGGACGGGCCGTCAGGTAACCTTCACTGGACTGACACATATCTGATATCTGTTTTGATAATTTTGTGACATTTAATAAAGCTTAACATCATTACAGTGCAGTGATGTTGTGCTAAGTTCTAGTTTTAACACAGCTGCACCATATCTTTAGTCCTGCTAGTGTTTACAGCTAACAGCTGATGAGAGTTGTTCTGGGTCCACTTCAGAGCCCTGACAGGGTTCTACTGGGAACCGAATTACCTCTGCGGTCGTCTCCTCTCCAAAACAAACAGATCCGGTCATTAAAACATTAAAACACAGCCACGTAGCAGCGTTAGCGTTAGCCCTGTGGTGTGTTTACAGCTAACAACTGATCCAGGTCCATATATATATATGTTATATATATCAACAGAGCCGTGCTGTTGTTTCACAGCTCCTGACTGCTGAACAAACTGCAGTGTTTTAGAGGATGTGCTCATGTTTGTTTCTCTATCTGCAGAATCAGGACCTGATGTGGTCCAGTCTGAGTCCAGACCTGCCAAACTGCTGCATTTATATAATGTGTTAATATTTCTTTGTTCCTCTGTGCTGGAGTTCTTTAAGAACTTGGTGGCTTGATCCAGATTATTATTAAATTTGTTGAATTTAAATTAGTGTGTTTATTCATATAGTGTATCAAGCTTATTACTTCTATAAACACAAATCTGATATTAATATTTTACTCATGGAGGGACGTTAGCCTGCTGTATGAATGAGCACGTTAGAGATAAAGATAGTAATTATATACATAAGCCTTCATATGGCTGGTCAGGTTGTGTGCTCAGTTAACATTGTGAAAATGGAAGGATTTAGCAGCAGTAGTAGCACATAGACAACATATTTCTATGGTTTTTACATGGTTTGAATTTGGTTGGCCCAAATGGGTGTATGTAATGATGATAGAGAAAGGTCAAGAGGTGAATTTGTGCATTATACTTTTACAATTAAAGCAAGCCAGGCAGCCTCCGTGTTTGAGAACTGCGCTGTTATTTAATCAGCCCACTAGAGGGCTGCGGCACCACAATAACCAGCCTAATGAGCGAAATGACTCAAAAAAGATTAGTTCCTTTTAATGAGCGAGATTTGAATGAGCGAGTCTGTCAAAAGAGACTTGCCATCACTAATACAGTACATAAGTTTGACAATGTTTTTTGGAAGATAAGTGAGCTTGAGAGGATGTGGACCCTTTTGGTGTCCTTGCAAATATTCTGTAATGATTCTGTATGCATCTGAGCCCTAAAATGTTCCCACCACTTTTCAACACAAAGTGGCGCCTTTCCCACCTCTGTCATTGGCTGTTAAAGTCTGATAGGCGTGTGTATTAGTGCGTGTAGTGGTGCTCATGAGACGTCACGCTGAGGCGGGTGAGTTTGAGGCTGGGAGGGAAAATCACAGTATACTCACTAGAAAAAAACTAGACTACACCACTCGCGACAGCCCCCATCCCAGCAAGAGGCCACCACCCCCAAGTGCAGGCAGACCCGTGACGGAGGCCCAATAATTTTGGTAAGATTTTAGTTAATATCAAACCGTAAACACACGACTTTGAACCTGAACTGGATGTGCCTGTCTCTGCATACTTTTTTCCTGCTCCTGTCTCCGCCCTCAGGGCCAGCTGTGTCCTCGGTTGCAGGCTCTGCTCACAGGATGTGCACTTGGCATCTTTGCATGAATCCAGAGTGACAATCAAAATTTAATATAATTTTAATTTATCCTGATGGTCAGTACTTCCTGTATTGAACACTGACTGTCAAACATTCTGATGGTTAATGAGGGTTAATCCACAAAGACAAGCAGAGTTTGTTGTCATTACAGTGGGCTGGATTAGATTATGGGAATGTTGCTGCAGAAACAGAGAGCAGCAGAGAACAGCAGGACACCTGAATGAGAACGCAGCTACTGAAAAAACTCAAGTCATCCAACATTTGGACAAATGTCCAGCAGTGTGTGCTGCAGCTTTAAAGACACAGTCAGGTAATCAGTCCTCACCTGATAAGAAGCAGAAGAACAGAACACGGTGGATATTCATTCTGAATTTGATCCTGATGGAGACAAATCATTCAGCTGCAGGAGAACTGCCTCTGTCACTTCACTGCTTCCACTCTGATCAGTCAGGAAGATGAAGCTGCTTTAATTTCTCTCGTTTCTCCTCCCTTTCTGTGTTGCGTGGCGTGACTTCCCTCTGGGCACCTGTAGAGCCATACATATACTGTATACATGCTCACCAAAAAGTTTTTTTTCCATATCCAGCTCCTACAGAGTGAAGAGCTTGGCTTGTAGCTGCTCAGCCATGGAAACCCGTTCCATGAAGCTCTCTACTCACTGTTCTTGAACTAATCTGAAGGCCACATGATGTTTGGAGATCTGTAGCTATTTAGTCTGCAGAAAGCTGGTGACTTCTGCGCACTGTACGCCTCAGCATGCGCTGACCCCACTGGGATTTTCTGTTGCCTACCACTTCATGGCGGTTTCTGTTGTTCCCATATTTGTCCTAAATTAGCATATGTACATGCAAGGCAACCATCCATTCCAGTGACTGTTAAATTCAAACACAAGCACACCTGATTCTCCTGAATGAGATTCTGATTAAGTGATCACCTGACCAAATCTTATTTAATGAGGAAAAACATAAAACCCTCTGCTGTGGTCATCACTATGTTCTTGCAATAGGACCAGCTGAAAGGCAAAAGCAGTGCTAGTCGTGTCTCAAAGGTAATCCGAGCAAAAAAATGAACAATTGACCAAAAGCCAAAAGAGTTGAAAAGAAAAGTTTTGAGTGAGAAAAAAACCTTAGTATGACATCAAGTGATTTACCAACACGATCGCATCTCATGCGTCACATAAACACGCTTTGGAAAAGCCATGTCTATTGTACACAAAACGGCGATTTTGTGTGTATATGATACGCTGCAGTTTGTAATAGTGTTGCAACACAAAGGAGGCTAGCCCTCCCGTGCACTCTAACTGTGCCTCACGGCCGATGTGCACAGCTGTGGGGTTAGCCGATCGAGCATATATTGCAGGCTGAAGTCACGTAAAGCCAGGAAAAAGCCCTTCATCAATTAGAAGCAAAGACAAGTCAGGCTAAAGTTTGCAAAAGACCTTAAGTATTGGACTGTAGAGGACTGGAGTCCTGGACTCTAGGTCAT
Organism: Lepomis macrochirus; assembly: GCA_024633595.2. Lineage (NCBI taxonomy): Eukaryota > Metazoa > Chordata > Actinopteri > Centrarchiformes > Centrarchidae > Lepomis > Lepomis macrochirus. The sequence continues at coordinate 32,817,377 of JALXJV020000014.1, forward strand.
CTTCTCTGAGGAGTCCAATTTTCAACTTTGCCCAACACCTGGTCATCTAATGGCTAGATGGAGACCTGGAGAGGCCTACAAGCCACAGTGTCTGTCACCCACTGTTTAATTTGGGGGAGGATCAGTGATGATCTGGGGGGGCTTCAGCAGGGCTGGGATTGGGCAGATTTGTCTTTGTGAAGGACGAATGAATCAAGCGTTGTACAAGGTTATCCTGGAAGAAAGCCTGCTTCCTTCTGCTCTGACAGTGTCCCCCAACTCTGAGGATTGGTTTTACTGCAGGACAACGCTCCGTACCACAGCCAGGTCAATCAAGGCGTGGATGCAGGACCACCACATGAATACCCCGTCATGGCCAGCTCAATCTCCAGACCTGAACCCAATTGAAAACCATGTGAATTTGATCAAGAGGAAGACGGATGGTAACAAGCCATCCAACAAAGCTGAGCTACTTGAATTTTTGGCTTAATGTCACCCAACAGCAAATGTGGCAGGTGGAGAGCATGCCAAGACGCATGAACGCATGCATCTTTTTGTTATTTTGACCAGTTGTCATTTTCTCGAAATAAATAAACTAAATGACAACGTTTTTATTTGGAATTTGGAAGGATTTCCAGAGCTGTTTCTTTTTTACCAATTAAAATGTGTAAAACCGTAGGCTATCCAGAGCTGTGCGCATATTACGCTCAGCACCTCCTCTCGCTCAGTCGCTCCTTCTCTCTACAAAAAACATTGACATTATCAAGTAGCCTAGTTAATAAGGACAGCTATGTTAAGGTTAGAAAAGTGATGGTCAATATCAGCTGCACCCCCCACCCAGCAGCCACAGTTATACTGTTGTTTTGTGGGAAACACTGCAATCGCTTCCACTTTGTTATAATGCCACTAACAGTTGATTGTGCAATATTTAGTAGTGAGAAAATTTCCACGAATGGACTTGTTGCACCGGTGACAACCTATCATGGTACCACACTTGATTTCACTGAGCTCCTGAGAGAAACCATGTAACACACCATGGAAGTGATTGGAACGCCTGACTTTAATGATTCAGAGGGGTGTCCCAATACATTTGGCAATATAGTGGACACGATTTATGATACCAAAACCCACAACCAATGATAACTGACCGTGTAGACATGCTGGAGACCATCCTGGTTTTACAAAAGAACGAGTAAATTTAATTTAACGACAGCGTTGGGCTGGGCGAGATGGCCAAAAATGTTATCATGATAAAAAATGTCAGTTCATATCAATATTTATTAGAATAAAGGTCAAATATTACTTTCAAGTTTAAAGGCTGATTTTTGCTCCTGAGTGAAAGTTAAAATTGAACATGACAAACACTTTTATACACAAAGTGTATAAAAATACACTCAACATCTGTGAGACTGTAAATGAAAAGTCAAACACAAATGTGCAGCTGACCTCAGACCCTGCAGGGGAGATACATTCAGATGAAGCGGGGAGGAGAGTAGGGCTGGTGGGGTGTGTGTGTGTTGTGTTTGGAGGAGGAACTCACTCATTTAAAGAAGTAAAAAGTTCCTGGTTTGTCAGTGGAGGAGGAAGAGAAGAACAGTAAACCTTCAGAGGCTCAACATGGATTTCCCTCAGCCTCTGATCTGCTTCTTCTTCCTCTGAGTTTCACTTTTTTATTTTTCCTCTCTCACTTTTAATGTCATCAGGGCCTGACTCTTTGTTTGTGTCTGTGAGGATTAATATTTTTCTACTTTGGTAAAGCGTCTGTGAGTGGCACAGGATGTTCAAAACTCACATTAATCCTCCCCTTGCCTTGGTCAGAATAATCTCAGTAACTGTGAACCACGCTTAGGTTTGGCATGTCAACTCAATAGCGCCCCCTAATGACTTTAGCCTTCCAACAGCTATGGATGCAAGAAAACTCTCGAAACTTGACAGAAGTTTTGATGTTGTTGTCAGCTTAGAACCAAAGGTCAGTCAAAGGTGCATCCAACTTTGTGCAGCCGGAGAAAAAACAAGTGCAGTTGGCGGACTCAGCGACTGCAGCTGCCTCAGCTCCAACAAGGTGTTAGCGTCATGTGATGAAAGTCAGACACAATTTTTAATAAGCATGACTTATTTTAATATAATATATTTTAATATGGCAACATGTTCCCCACTACAAACAGCTAAGAGCTATGAAGATGTGGTGGAGGGGTGGATGGAAGCGTTGTAAAGGATGTTTTGACTGTACAACATGGAATACCTTTGACACTTGCAGCGGCGTGGAAGAACATAACTCTGTGATGATGGTCTTTATACAATTTTGTGTGGACTGTTTAATCCAAGAAAACAAAACTGTTTTGGTTATTTCAAATGATAAACCATAAACACAGATCACAAAATAGTGCCAGTACCAAAACTATCTTAACTGATTATTGACCAGTTACATTAACATCAGCTGTAATGAAAAGTCTTGAGATTGTCTTAAACCATGGAAACCAAGGAAGTGCAACACAAACTCGACCCGTTAGAATTTGCATATAGGAAGCAGAGGATAATGGAGGATGCTCTTTATTACATGCTGCCTAATATTTATTGTCATCTTGATCGGCCTAAACAATGAGCTCGTTTCTTTTTTTGTAGATGTTTGATCTGCATTTAATACCATCAGACCCCAAATTATGATGGAGAGATTCAGCAGTTACAGTGTGTCAAAGCAAAGGGGCAGTGTCTTCTCATATTATTACTGACGGTGAGGCTCCACAAGGGAGCACTATTTCCCCAGTTTTATTTACCCTGCAGAACCAACACATCTTATCATGTAACTAATACATTTGCTGGCGATACAGCATTAGTTGGTTTGATTCAAGGTGATGAAAACAGCTACCAGGTGTGTGTAGATCAGTTTGTTGGTTTGTGCAGGTCCAGTTTTCTTCAGATGAAAACCAAGAAAAAAAATAAATCATTTTAGATTTTAGGAATGGGAACAACCTGCAGCAACAAATGAGTATTGATGGAGAGGATATAGAAAGCGGTGCAAATACGGAACAATGATAGACGTTAAACTGTTATGGAACACTGATGTGAACATTGAGGTGTGTCTATAAGAGGAGAGAGGACAACCTGTTCTCACTCCCGACTCGTCACATATGGACGATGGTCCTTACATATTCCATATGTACATTTACTATTTTAAAAGCTCAGTTTTATTACAGTTTTGTTTTTTCTCTGTAATGTTGCACAGTGTTAACAGTGAGTCTTGACATTCTCAGCCCTGGATCTCATTTTCTGCTGTCCCAAAAATATGTATTTAAATAACTGAATTAATATAATAAGCGTGCAATGACGAGTCTGACTAGTCAGCTGGGAACATCTTTCGTCTGGTGCAGCCCTAGTTCAGTTATAGCCTAATGTATCAATACTCATAGAGTGGTGGACAACAAGCTACAGAGAAAGTTTCATGCATAGTTATTTATTAAAACCACAACACAACAAGAACACACACACAACACACAACAAACACACAACCATGAATCTCAACACAATTAAAATGAAATATGTCTACAGACTAATATTGTTGAGAAATATTGTGAGTCAGGTTCAGGTGTGAAGAAGGTTCAGAGACTGATGAAGACTTAACATAACATTATTTATTGAGCCTAACTAATCAGTCTATTGTCTCCCTGACAAGGACAAGTGCATGTGAGAAAACCTAAAGCTAGAATGTCAGAAAAGACTGAAGGGGTCAGCTAAATTACTCTAAGCTTAGACCTGTCTCACCTTTCCCTTTACAGCAACAAAGCCCCTTTAGAAATATTCTAAATTGATGTCCTGGTTGACTCTGTCCAGGCAAATACCAAAACATAAAGTGAATCCCAACACGTTCTCATCTCAGTGTGTCATGTTACAG
>JALXJV020000014.1:32821744-32897383 GCA_024633595.2 Lepomis macrochirus
AAATCAGTAACTTATGTTTAGGCACACACCCTGTGATGGTCAGATTAAGAGTAACAGGCTTCGCTGGGCTGTCAAGAGTAACATGGTTAGCTAGGCAGTTAGCTGGCAGCGTCAAGGAAACAAGCGTCCAAGGGTAGCAACCAACTCGAGGCGGTCTTAAGACCACTTTTTGATGGTCTTGGTGTCGTCTCGGACTCAACAGCATTTGTACTTGGTCTTGTCTTGGTCTCGGACTTGGGATTTTACTTCAAGACCAGTCAAGACCCTGACTTTGGGAATATCAATAAATTGCTTTTGCGTCGTCTGATTTATTTGTTAACATCCTGACTTTGATTGGATGTAAAAAGAATTGCTTCAAATGGAACTGATAACCCAAATTAAAACCCGTTAGCCGGTCGACATGCAAATATTTACTGTCTTAGGTATAGGCACTAACTAATGTCGTGTATATGTGACGCATGAGAAGAGGCTGGATTACACACTGATTACTATGTTGACAATCATCTTATTTATTGGCTCTGTGTGGGCCGAGCAGCCCAGATAAACGTCATCACATATTGCAGCCTTGTCCTTGTGTGGTCATTTAACTTGAATGAATAAATGAAGGTTTTATTTCAGTCATGTAAAGAAAAAAAATACAGTAAGAGCTAATACAAGACAAATACTAAAGTATAAAAATTAACATGTTCAAAAAGGAATAGGAAGAAGCATAAGTTTATTTAATCCTTCTTTTCCACTACTTATTCAGAGATCACATCTAATATCCTATCTAACACATAATTACAATTTGCTACATGTATAGTCACCAAACATTTGAATATAGCCAACCTAGTAAATAAATAACATTAATGAACAAATAATGTAATGAAAACCTGTTCTAAGCCCTTCTGTCTCCCTGTACCTTGTGAAAACCATGTTTTTGAGCACACTTCACTCAGTCTGTTTCACAGCTTCACTCCACATACAGAAATACCTTTTAATGTTGTATAGACACAAAGATGCTTTAATTTGAACTCTCTCACAAATTACAACTTCAGACCTTTTCCTCTTTGGCTGTTTCACAGTCATCTCTCCTCGTGCACAGTAGAGTCTCGTAATGTATCCAGAATTTTTGAATGTACCAGTGTTGACACCCTTCTCTCTCCCAGAGCCCTTCTGCTGTCCCATTACTCTCCATGAGCGCTCTACCTCCACCTGTTGCTGAATGGCTTGAACAGTGTTGCGGGGATGGCTCTGCTCGTTCTGAGCCACTGTCTTTGTGTTATTGTGAATTAAGCCTGTGATATATTTGTAATTGTACTGAGGAAATCTGTTTTGGAAGGAAGGAGGATGGTTCGAAATTATCAACGAAACACAGAGCATGTTTAGGAACACCTGACTTAATGTTAGAGACAATCAGGCTGTGAAGCTGCAGAACAAATCAGGAGGACAGTGAAGTTAACATAAATTACTGTACTGCGTCGAAAGATTTGCCAACAACAACAGCGGCTGATTATTCAAAGCCACAGGAGATTTTTTTTTTCACCTGATTTGAAGAAGCAACTTATTCAATATATTACTGGATCTGGTGACATTAATTTTGGTCTGTTGCCAAGTGAGGTCAGAAGATTTGCAACTCATTTCTAATTAATGGGTCTTCCAAAGAATTTACAAAGTGATCAAACAGGAAGCCCTGTTTGCTCTTTTTGGACAACACAAGCCTCACCTGTCCATCGACTGAGTTATGCCAAAGAAAAGAGCAGAATTATGTCATCATTCCCTCCCCACTGCTCACACTGGCTCCAACCATTGGACTGTAGTATTAAATGTATTCTTTGTTTTTGACAATCCAGTGTGATAACTAGGAGACAATTTACCTGCTGATGGGGAAAATTGTGCACACTCTATTCAACGGTAATGATAATGATTTGCCTTACCCAAAACACTGAAAAAAGTCTGAATACATAAGACCTGGTGTTGCGGGGTCCTCTTCCACAACTCCTCAAAAATAGGGAAAAACACAGGCGTAGTTGAAAAACAGTGGCGTGATTTTTATTTGCCGGCTTCCAAAGTGAACAGTGAAAAACTCACATAAAGAAAACAAAACTAAAAAAAAAACTATTTGGGAAAAAAAACAAACAAAAAAACTTACTGAATAATAAAATTACACTAAAACAACACAAAATACAAATCACTAGTTATCTCCTCTGTAACCAGACCCAGACTGCCCTCACAGGCCCACAGCTGCGACTTTTACAGACAGTAGCCCCGCCCACTAGGCTTGACCATTATTTACACAATATCATAAATAGATTTTAGAAAGGATTTATATCTATTACACTTCGACATATTTTTAACAATAATTGTATCCATCTCCACAAACATTTTCCTTCCCCTGGAACAGTTATTTACATCACAAATTATTACTACAAGCAAAACCATAATTATGCAGCTCACGTGACCATGAAAGCGCGCGAGAACGTGCTATTTAAAAGACGGAAATGTTGCGCTCCTGTTTTGCCAAAGTGGATGGGAGTCAGAGCAAAGCTGCGATGCATCTGGACATAAAGTAAGTGTTTAAATGTTTGTTTAAATGTTTGTTTGAAGAAGAGCAGAAATACCAGCTGTGGCCCCTGATCGCGCTACTTAAACAGTAGAAGTAAAATGCAGAACAGCGACGGTTTATGATGGAAGGGAGCTGAGTGTGTGTGTGTGTGTGTGTGTGTGTGTGTGTGTGTGTGCGCGCGCGCGCGCGCGTCCCGCACTCAGTGACGGAGCCGCTCCGTCACACCTGGCATATGTTTGCTGTTAAAAAAGCTCAGTATAAATATTTGTAAATCTAAATCATCCAAATTAATATATACCAACCGCGGCTAGTATCTGGTCCTGAAGTTGGAAGTAGTTTGTTGGAGTAGCTTATTTCCTGTCAGTAATGTAAGCTAACTAAACTGTGCATAAAAATAAGGGATGTTTGTGTTTGGTAGAGTATTTCTTAGGTGAACCAGCTGTTACTGTGCTTTGCGCTTCTTTTTTCTTTGTAACAGGTTCCCCAGCAGGGTTAAAACAAATTGTACAGATAAAAGTAGCTTGAAATATCCTTTAAAATAATATGAAGACCATGTTTATAGGTTCAGTAATCGGCCACACTGGTCATTTGAAAGCCAAAAGTAGTCACTTTATTTTGTCCTCTGTTTTCCACTGAAGTCAAAGTAAATGTGACCCTGCGGCTGAAGCTCACTCTGCTTCTTAGGTTGTTAGTCAATGGAAGCAGATTTTGCGGGCAATATAACTCCCAAGGTCGTCATTCAAATTAATTGAAATTTCATTCACTTGTAGTTTAGCAACTAAACTAAATGTCTAGTTTAAAGCAGGTTTTTACTCATTTTCAGCAAAAAACAAGTCGATTTTGTGACTGACAAACTTTGGTTCGCTCAAAATGCCACTATTTCAACGTCTTTTCTGGTGGTGTAATCAATCAGAACCCAAACAAGACAACAGGAGCAATAATTGTCATGAACCGCCAGTCACCAGAGAAAAGTCCTCAGAGTTAGTTTTATTTAATTGATCTTTATACATCTTCTTTATCTGAAACCTCACAGACTTTAGAGTTGTCTTCTGTTGTTTTCTCCCTTTGGTGTGCTTTCATGTGTTGACAATATTTTAGCTTAGCTTGATGTCCTTTATGACTTTTTTTCTCCGTTGGCCATAACACACACTTACAGTTATACAGCACAGTGTTACACACTCAGACAACGGCGGCATTAATGATGTAGGAAAAAACACAAACTGCTCGCCAAACAGCTGCAGGAATACACACTGTTAAAGGACCAGAGCAACCTCTTTTAATGTGGCTTTTTGATATACATGTCACAGCTTGTGCTGCCCCCTACTGGCATTGCAAGGAAACATTACTGAACGCTCAAGCATTCCAGTTTACTAGAGTGTTAAAACAACTTGTGACACTAGAATGGGCATTTCTGGGCGATTGCTACCTCTGTCGGTGCGATGTGCGGCTCCATCAGTTAAGAGACTCCATGATGTGCTGCACACTTGTTCAGCAAACATATGTGTTAAGTTTGGCCCCATTTTTTGTTAACATGCTGTATGCAGGGTTTTTATCCATTAAACTCTGGAGCCGGAGCCAGAGCAAGACCTCGACCACCGGACTGCTCAGATACACTGTAAGATACAATGGAAGGCTTTCAAGTTTCTTTGTCAATCATGTCTTATTCTAACAAAAAAAGGCTCCTAAGCACCAATAGAAGGCATGTTTTGCTTATAAACAGCCAAAGAACTGTGCTGTGAAAGACTTAATATCATGTAAACAATGATTGCATTTACAAAGACTAACAACATAGAATTTTGAAAGTGGCCACTGAAAGTCAACTAGAAAAGCAATTTCTGAAGAAATTGCGGTGTGAATGCTGTCTGCTGAATGGCTTGCGCTACGCTGAAATGCTGGCTTGAAAAAAGTTGAACAGTACAAATGTATGAAAGATGCGGAAGGTTTAAAGAACTGTTGAAAAGCTGACGCTACACTGCACTGCTGTCTTGAACAAATCTGAATAGTACAAATGTATGAAAAGATGTGGAATGTTTTGTTGAAAAGCTGATGCTACACTGAATTGCTGGCTTTAATGTGCAGAAAGTAGCTGAAGGACTATGAAATCTTGGAAACATGGGAAATGTTCTAAAGAATATGAATAAGATTTTAAAGTCACTTCAAACTGCCCTGATAAATGTAGAACATTTTACGGTTTGAATGTAGTCTTTAGCTGAAAGACGTGAAGAAGTTGAAGAAATGTGAGAAGTGTTGTGAAGATATGACCTGAAATATTTAGAAAGGGGTATGAAAGGTGACATAAGCGTATCAACTCCAACTGGAGGTCCTGGGTGAGCAGAATGACTCCAAAGTGTGGAGTGGCACAGACTGATGGAGATGGGTGCAGCTGGCCTCTTTCTGGAATACCTGCCCATCTCAGCTGTCTTCATATCATTGAGCTCCAGATTGATCTGGCTGCTCCAGGACCCAAGATGGTGACTCTCCCACCTGTGGGGACACTGATTGTGCAGCCCTACCTTACAGTTTGATTTAGTTATAATGTTACACTGGTTTGAGAGTGGGGATGTGTTGACTTGCGGTCAAAGACTTGTGAGCATTTCTGCAGGACCCCAGATGGTCAATTTCCAACCTGTGGGCAGACTGATCCCCACAAGAGATGAGCCCAGTGAAGGTGGTGTCCTCTGCACACTGCAGGAGCTTGGTGGTTTGGTGACTGGAGGTGCAGCTGTTGGTGTTAAGGGCGGAGATCAGAGGAGAAAGAACACGGCCCTAAAGGGAACCACTGAGTGATGGTCCTGGAGTCAGAAACGTGTTTTCCCAGGTTCACGTGGCGCTTGCTGCTGGACAGTAAGTCTGTGATACACCTGCAGGCATGATCAGCTGGGAGAACTTGTCCTGGAGCAGAGCTGGAATAATGTTGTTGAAGGCAGAGTCCACTAACAGGATCCTGGTGTAGTCTCCTGGAGAGTCCAGGTGCTGGAGGATGTAGTGAAGGGCCTTGTTTAATGAGTCGTCTCCATTACATCATCTCAATCAGCTGTGTGCTGAGCCAGCATTCCCAGGTTTCCATGGCGATGCTAAAAGCTGTCTGACTTAGACAGGCTTAGAGAGCTGATCTCATTGAGTTTTAACCTGGAGCGCAGCTCTGCTTCTCCTGCTCCTAACGAACAGACCGTAACTCTCAGTGCCAAAGTAAACGTATTGTTAGAGAGATAAGATCCTCATGATGATGATGTCCGAGATTTGTGCGTCTACTGTCAAAAATGGCTTCACAGCAGCAGTGTAGAAATGTCCACCTGTCTGCCTCTTGCTTGAACCTGCCGCACTTTTTTAACATGGGAGTCTATGCGGCAGTTGACTGGCGCACCTCTCATTCTCAAGCCCACTGTACCAGCTGTGAAAGTCTGTTTGCTTTCAAAGTTGGACATGAGCGGCACAACAAGTTTTTCTACAACTTCTGAAAAAATAACGTATGTAGAGTGAAAATTGTGGGAGATACAGCGAGTTGAAGACAACTTGTTCAGATGATTTTGAAGTGTATTCGCACTCTGTCAGTTGGTCCTCTCCACTCTAGCTGCCAACATTCCGTCCCATTGAAACCCATTATAAACTTGAAATTCAGGCTGAAAACGACATGGTACTTGAATCGAGATTGTGTGAAAAGTATAAGAGATGTGAAAAAGTTGAATTCACTGGAAAGAGTCGAAAGATTTCTCAACATTTTAAAGGTGGAATGGCGTTTCTACGTGAATGTATGAATGAGTGGGAAGAGGTTGAAGATGAGTGAATTTGAATGATTTTCTCATTGACTTTCATTGTAACAAAGTTTCAAGGAAAGCTGAATAGATTGAAGAGTTTGAATGGGATTTGAATGTTGAATAATATGAATAAAGAAGGAAAGATGTGGAATCTTTTCCATTTTGAATGAAGTTTCTAGCTGAAAGTATGAATGAGAAGTTAACAGTTGAAAAACCTTGAAAAAGTGTGAAAATGGGGACATTTTCAACATTCCGGTCCATTCATTTGAATGGGGAACAATTTCCTGGAAAACCTGGAACATCTTGAAAAGTATGAAGGTTATGAAAATTCTGAATAATAGCATAATATTCCAAATTGAGAGGAATATTTGAAGCTTTGAATGACGTTTCTACGTTGAAAACTGTGGAACTAGTTAGTTTACGAAAAAACAGGACTCAAAAATCACAGAAGAACATATAGTGTGAATGCTTTACAGCATTCACACCAATAAGGACTCCACATTTTGTTAGCATCAACTTCAAACAACAAACAGCTCTGTACATTTGCAAGCTTTAATATAAATATATCATGACTCAAATCGATGTCAGACACAAGACATTGTACTCTGAGGACTATCTCTTTATCTCTCAATGCAGCTGTTATCAAAAGAAACAGGTATTTTCAACAGTAAACCACCACAAGAATGACAATTACCAACAAAACACTATATTCTAAGCAGATACATTTAACAAATGCATAAACCACAAAGTATTTGTTTTGTATTTCAAACGAATAGGAGACTTATTAGCAAATTTTAGCAAAACTTTCTTCACTGCCATGCATCATGGGAATCTAGCTCCGCCCACTAGGTTGGAAGAGGAGTCCCATAGGAAACCATTTATTTTAAAATGCATAAAAATATTAATATAAAATCAACCATTACAGATATCAGCAACACAATAGCACCCATCTCATGAAGAGGATGTACAATTTGAAGTTGAAACCAAGTTTGTAGGACAAACGGTACAGGAGAAGATGCCAAAAACGCGAAATAAATAATAGAGGGCGTAAGAGAACAAAAGCAAAAACAAACAAACAAAAGAGCTGCAGCTCTCACACTAATTAGATTAACTGGCATGTATTACACACCAAAAAAACCCCCCACATTAACAGGTGCCACATCAGCAGCAACAATAATAGTTTCTTCTTTCCTTCGAGCAGTCATTACGTCAGTGTTAAGTCAATCCATATAGGTTGTGATATCACCTCCGAATTTTGTATGTGCAGCCACTCATCAAAAACCAAATCTGGATACATCAGTACTATAAAACTATCACCCTATCCCTAAACTCCCTAAGATCTAAAACAGTTGACCACAGCGCCCTTATTTCTCCCCTTGAGCATGGGTTGGGCAACATTTTAGGTCATACTTCATCAAGGTCATAGGTCAAAGAGAGATTTTAGAGTCTGTTTTGGTGGCTCTATTTCACCTTCTGTGTCCCTCATATGTGGAGTTCCCCAGGGTTCGATTCTCGGGCTCACTGTATTTGCTTCCCCTTGGATCAATCTTAAAAAACATAACATCAGGTTCCATTTCTACGCAGATGATTCGCAAATCTACCTGCCTATCAAAAGAAAAGATGGTAGCTCTTTAAATAGATTGGTTTGATGATATTAAAGCCTGGATGAGGTCGTGATATTTTGGCCCAGTGTCCTGGGCACCTTATGTTAAGTCCGTTTTAGTCTGTTGTATCAATTCTGTTGTGAAAGCTAGTTTCTTTTTCAACTTAGGCTTGTTATTAAGCTAAAGTCCTTTTTATCCATCACAGACTTTGAGAAGGGTATACATATATTTATCACAACACGCCTTGATTATTGTAATGGTCTGTGTATAGGTCTTAACCAGACCTCCCTCTCTCGTCTATAACTGGTTCAAAATGCTGCCGCTCGTCTCTTTACTGGAACTCATAAACAAAATCACCCCTGTTCTTGCCATCCACTTCACTGGCTCCCAGTTAATTTTTTCAGATTGATTTTAAGTTTGTTTGTTTTAAAGCCCTTCATGGACTAGCTCCAGCCTATATCACTGATATGTTAAAGCCACATGCTCCATCAAATCATTAAGGTCCGCGAACTAGTCACTACTTGTTGTCCGAAAAACACAGCTCAAGAACAGGGGGGATGGAGCTTTCTCAGTCGCAGCCCCTGAGACTGTGGAATGAATTGCCTGTTCATGTTTTGTTTGGTGTTGTATTTATTGGTTCATGTCAATGTACAGCACTTTGCTCAACTTGGTTGTTTTTAAATGTGCTTTAAAAATAAAGTTGGATTGGATTCTAGTAATTCTAGAAAAACTAGTTGACTATCCCAGTTGTATCATTTGAATTAAGCTGGACCCAACAACATAATACAAATAAAGGATGATAAACACAATGACTTCATTAAACTACAAAAACAATGACAAAAAATAAAAGTGGAAATCTGGCTTCTCTTGGATTTCATTACAAAATGACACTTGGTCTGACTTATTGAGCAACTGGACTGTATTAATTTCTTTTGTTTTTTCTCAAAATTTGGGAAAGAATAACCAAAAACAATTTCTGAATACAGATTTGATATTTCAGAATAATAAGTGATAAACTGCTGAAACAAATATTAGCTCTGTATCAGCAGCAGAGGTGATTATATAATTTATAGATAATATCTGCCAATAAAAAGAAATAAAGAACTTTACAGCACATTAAAAACTGCCCAGTCCAAAACCAAAATTTAAATGCAAACTTTACATTTTGTGTTTCTTAAAATGTAGAGTAGAGTACATGGACCTGATCCTTGGTTTGAGGCTCTGGTAGGTTTGGGCTTCAATTGTATAGACTGGAGGTCGTCCTCAATGATGACAGACTGAAAATTAAACAGAAACAACATCAAACCTGAAATACAGCAGTAGCCAAACGAACATATCAGATATTTGTTATTCCCAGGTTATTGTTTGTTAATGTTTCGGTGATCGCAATTTAAATATCCAGAGATAATTTGATCATTTTATTTAAGTAGCTCTTTTAGTGCAAGAAGTACGAGGTCATTTCTAAAGTAAGGGTGATTCCAGAGCTGTCTGCATCCTTAAAGTCCAGCATTCTCTTCTCTCCTGTATGAGAACTCCCATACTGGGAGAAATTAGTTAGGTGGTGTGTGGCCATACTGACGTGGTTGAAGTCTCCCGAGATTAAATGTGTCCACTCGGATGTTGAGTCTGGAGTTGAGCAATGACTGTAAGTCAAGTTACAAACCGACGTCGGGTTGGCAGACGGCGGAATGTAACAGCTACAAAGACTGGATGTGAAATTTCCTGTGGGAAAGCAGTTCAATGTCCAGGCTTTTTTAATCAAACAAACTTTTTTTTCTCCAACTTTCTTTCTTGAACCAGCTTTGTGAGTTGTACTGCGTATGTCAGCAGTGGCAGGCCGGGAATCTGACGTCAGTCCAGGCTAATTTCCACAAACGCCCCATTCACAACAGACCACCTATAAGCTTCTGTAAGCATTTGGTTTAAATATTTTTGTATTTATAGTTTGTGCCAGTAACACATATTTTAATTTTACTTTAAACACAAACAGTTAATCTGGAGTTGGACACTGCAGCAAGAGAGCGAGACCCGCTCGATGTGTGGACTCTCCTGGTCATTCTAACTTTCATTAGGGAGCTACAAACGGAAGCTCACAGCACATTATAAGCTGCACAGAACTAAAGATTCAAATCCAGACATCGACATTTTAATTAATGAAGGAAAGACAAGTTAATTTTTTGTGGCATATTTCAACAACAAGGCAACTTAAAGTGCTTTGTGAAAGCAACATAGGAAAGTATAAAAAATACATCTGAATGTGATTTAAAGAGTTTAACAGAAAAAAAACAAGATTAAACAGTAAAAGTTAGTGTTGTCAGGTTTAGTCTTTAGTGTAAACTGGTTGAGAATCTAAATGCTGCAGCAGAGCAGGTGCAGCTCTGTGATTTAGTTTAACAAAAGCGAAAGCACACTTAGAGGGAGCGGCTGAGTCCAAGGTCAGTCCCAAAGAAACCAAAATCCATAACAGGCAAAACAGGTCCGTGCAAATTTACAGGCAGAACACGAGGCAGGAGCAAACGAACACAGAGTGAGCCAACACAGACAGGGCAGAGAAACGGGAATTAAATACTGAGGCAAACGAGTAGGGTGGGAACACAAAACAGATGGTAATTAAACAGAATGGGAAGCAAAAGTGACAGCAAACACAGACACCTTCAGACTAAAACAGGAAACGGAGCACAACATTAAAACACAGACTGAATAGACACGGCACAAAAATGCAACTTGACAGAGAACACAGCTCTCAGAATACAGAAGCAGACGACATGGACGAGACAGGCGGACAAAACCCAGAGCAAATGTCAACAGAACTTATAAAAGTGAACAAAGCTGAATATGCAAAAGGACAAATAAATAGAGAAGACGTGGAACAAAACCCCCAAACAGGACTAGGAAACCCAAAAGTTTTGACTCATAGAGAGCAGAGCTGTCCCAGACGACCTGAGAGGTCTCATATCGTAGCAGAAGATCAAAAATGTATTTAACCCATTCAGTACTTTGTAATAATAATAATACATTTAATTATTAAATGTAATTATTAAATTATTAAATGTATTTAATTAATCAATTCTCTGACAGACAGAAAGCCAGTGTAAAGACCTCAGACCCTGAGTCTAGAGTTAGAGAGACCTACAGTAGGTTTGGTCCTCATCTCTGATAGTTCTCGTAGATGCAGTCTTTTTTTGTGGAGACTGAATCGTTCTGATAGATGACAGACACCTGAAAATAAAATGAGAATGACTTCAAACCTGAAATACGGCAGCAGCAGCCAGACTAACAGACCAGCTATTTGTTATTTCTAGATAATTGTTTGTTAATGTGTCAGTGACAACTGAAATGTCCAGAGTCCTGAAAAAATCCCTAAAATTTATATTTCCTATTTAGAGCAAGAAAGACAAATTCATTTGTAAAGGAAATGAAGTTCAGTGGAACAAGATAAATATTGTACCACAATAAGACCAGAATAAAAAACAGTACAATCAATAATATTAGTGCAAAGAATTGAAAACAAAGATTTTTAGTCAAAAAAGACTTCAAACATAAACCCGTACAACCAAACAGTAAACATTTATAAAAAATGTCTAAAATCATTGAATCATTTCACAATCATATGTTCTCTAACCAAAGAATCATAAGCTGTCTGCACTCTGCGTTTTTAAAAGAACCAAGATCAAAATCCTGAAAGAGATAAAGGTCCAGGTGCGTAGAGGAGGTGATGTTAGTCTGACAGCATGTACGGCTAACTGACAGACATCAGCAACTGGGAAAAAAGGAGCAATTTAAACCAAGAATCGTAGTTTTAAGGAACCCTTCGAGAAATAAAAACGCTGTGAAGTAAGGGTTTATTTCAACCACACCTTTTGGTGATTGCCAAAGAGTGCAAAGACAACTAAAGACTGTTTTGGTGAGTTTTGTGTCGGTCGGGTATAAATAAAGGGTGTTTAACGATGATCTGCAAGGTACGAGGATAGGTTTTTTTTTCTGGTTAAAGAAAAAGAATATTACTATATTACTAGAGTAATAACAGTCAGAGGAGTTAGGATTCAGTGCAGAACTACATTTCATGACAATCCATGAAATCATTAAGATATATTTTAGTCTGGATCAAAGTAGTGGACCAACTAAGAGACATTTTCATCCACAGATCCGCACTGTTCTGCTCCAAGTTTTCCGTCTTAATCCTAGTTCACTACCTGAGTTTTAGCCTGATTTGCCCGCCGGTGAGCTCGGCGACCGTGAGGCTGTGGATCGGGTAAATCAGAGGTCGCCAGTCGTTACGCGTGTGAACTACACAACGACGCATCAAAATGGCTCCCTGACGCATCGCTGACATAGCGCAAACACCAGACAGATATCTAGAGGAGTCATCAGACTTGACATCCACATCCAGCCAATGAGAGCGTGCGGCTGGCATAACGGGCAGTCGTGTAGTCTGCTCGTGCCTTGAAACATTGACAGCCATGTAAACAGAGACAAAACAAGTTATCACCTCTGTCTGCACGCTGCTTGCATTTCCTGTGTTGTTCAAACCAGTGTTGCTCCTTGTCTTCCATTTGTAGATGACCAGCAGAATAACAGCCAACAGCACAAAAACCGAGGACACGCACACAGCCAGAGGCAAGAGGTAACCTGGGTAAGAGACAAGTAACATACATTTTAGATCATTTAAAGAAAGGGATCTTTTGTCCTGTATTGGGAAGGTGCTACACCCTATGGAGCGTTTTTTACACCTTCGTCCCTGGTGTGTTTTTTCCTCATGCAAGCACATGTGGTTAATGTGATAAACATTCCTGCCAAAGGACACTGCTACTCCCATTTATCTTCGTGTTGCATGTTTATGTTTACAGGCAGGGAGCTGGTACAGATAGGCAGACGTTCAGGACTGGGAAAAGGGCTGGTTAAATTTCTGTAGGGCTGATGAGGATAGTGGGAAAGGCTGGAGGGGGAGGTGACTGGAGGGCTTAGGGAGTGAGATGGTTAAAGGTGGCTTTCGCAAACTTTATATTCTAACTTTTTCTGGGGTATAAAATCAGTAACGTCAAGCTTAGAAACTTAGAACAACGACTGATCTCGCGATCAGTCAAAAGGTGGTTGCAACTTTGTGCAGCCGGAGAAAAACAGCCGCCTTGCTTCCACGAGGTTTTAATGTCAAGTGACATGGTGACGTTTGGCAGCGCCGGCGAAAGTCCGACACAATCTCTAAACAGCAAGCCTTATGTTAAGTCCAGCATGTATCACGTTAAGTCAGCGTTGCGCTGCGCCGCGTGACGTCCAAACCACCTTAAGACACATGGAAAAGTCAGATGATGTCTGGCGGACAGGGAGAGAACTTGGTTAGATTTGCAGAAGCAGAATGTGACAGTTCACAAGAAAACACCGCTCGGTTACTTTAATAAAAATTAGAAAAAAGTGACTGTAAAATATCAGAAACTTTGGTCTGGATGTTTCTTCAGTCTTTAATAAAACTTGAGTTTTACATCATCTAGACATTTGGCTAAAGATGAAGAAGAAAACTAACTTATAATAACTAATTTGGAAAATTTGATTCACTTAAAATGGTAGCACCTGCTCACTGCTGTGAACCGTACCTGTCAGCTGGTTAGTGGCTTCAGGGTCTGGATCTGGTTTTGAAGTGTCTGCAGCTGTGAACAACAAAGACACAAAGATGAGGAGACGATTCCTGCAGATGTTACACAGAAGGACAGCAGCTCTCTGGTGAAAAATGTGCACATACTGGCTGCTTGTATGTTGTGAATGTTGTGTTATATGGTGTGATCATTCAATGCAAATATACTCATTAAAATGTACTGCTAGAGGTTCAGGTGCTGTTAACCCTCTCTGGTTCACGTCCCCCTTGAACCTAAGGGACCCGGATTAAGACATTCAATAAAACAAAAACTCACCATCTACGACAATGAGCGGAAGCGTGCGGTATGAATCTGGAGACAGAGCTCTGCCGAAACCACACCTGTACAGTCCGGTGTCCGACTTGTTCACCTGTGTGATGGTCACACACACTCCAAATAGAGATTCTGCTTCATACGTTAAGCTGTATCTGCCACTGTGAGCATTGTTCTGATCTGTTTCAATGAGAATGTCCTCTTGTCTTTACAGTCAGCCCTTACAGAAGAACTTCCATGTTCCGTAGATAGTATCGCTGCATCCAAGTGTGACATCTTCTCCTTCAGTATTTGTAAGCATAAAACCAGAATATCCAGCAAGTACTGGTGCTGTTGAAAAGAGGAACAATCATTATTCACTACCTGTAAGATGGTGCAGTTTGATCACCAAATTTCCTGCCCTGTTTCACCACGTTTCACCACAGGATGTGACAACCAGAGTCTGTACAGCACAAATAACTCTTATTTATTCTTATACATTCTCCCACAATTAGATTTTTATTTGAAAATCACTTAATATGGTGAACATGAATTTGGTTTAACTTTGCTCAGTAGAAACTCACCATCTGAAACTCTGACCTCAAAGTCAAAGAATGATTCTGGAACCGAAGTCCCGCCCAGACCACACCTGTACCGCCCTGAGTCAGACTTGGTCAGATGTGTGATGGTCACAGACACAATTCCTAATCCAGAAGATCCATCACTGTATTCAAGGCTGTACCTGCCACTCTGAGCTGTGACATCATCGGTTTGAACCAGAATATCTTCTGCTTTACATTCGTTCTTACAGAAGAACTTCCTGCTTCCAGACTGAGACAAGAAGCAACTAAGTCCACCAGTTTCTCCCTCAGCTACCGTAAAAATGTTGAGTCGTGCGCTGACGAGCCCGGTGTCTCCGCCACACAGTGCTGTTGGAAATATCAGAATTTGATTTTGTTACAAATAATTCAACAAACCACCTTATAAACACATGGATATTCTTTGTGTACAATTTGTTTCTATCCATCAGTGAGCAGCTACAGTTCTCTCAGTCTGTGTAAAATCTGCAGGGAGCATCTCCTCACCGAGATGATACGTATCATCGTTTTGTGACAGAACTTTGACATGTTCATTCAGAAATTCCCCCCGTCTGTGTTGTGAAGCTCTGAACTGACGTTTGCTGCCTCCGTGGCCTGGGACCGGGATCTGACGTCAGCTACCAAACAACAACACAGCTGCGTGGCGGTCACTCGGCGTACGTTTGACATTAACCAATGTGAATCACTGGAGGACATGTGAAACGCGAGCAAAGTCTTTCAGTGTTTTGGTTGAAGCTGAAGCTGCAGCCGCTCTGAGAGACACCAGGACACGAACTAAAGTTAAAGTTACTGAAACGCAGAAAACGAGCCAGATGAGGTTTATGTTATCGTAACGTTACCTGGTGAGTGAAAATAGCAGAACTAGTTAACTAACGTTGATGTGGTGGATCAGTGACTGGATACTGTGTGTGTGTGTACAGTAGTATCAGCTCCCGGATGCTTGCTCATGCACTTAAGCTGATACAGTGTAGTGTTGTGTCGTTAAAACAACATTATGTTCGTTTAACCTAATCATGTGTCTGACTCAGGAGGACGGGCCGTCAGGTAACCTTCACTGGACTGACACATATCTGATATCTGTTTTGATAATTTTGTGACATTTAATAAAGCTTAACATCATTACAGTGCAGTGATGTTGTGCTAAGTTCTAGTTTTAACACAGCTGCACCATATCTTTAGTCCTGCTAGTGTTTACAGCTAACAGCTGATGAGAGTTGTTCTGGGTCCACTTCAGAGCCCTGACAGGGTTCTACTGGGAACCGAATTACCTCTGCGGTCGTCTCCTCTCCAAAACAAACAGATCCGGTCATTAAAACATTAAAACACAGCCACGTAGCAGCGTTAGCGTTAGCCCTGTGGTGTGTTTACAGCTAACAGCTGATCCAGGTCCATATATATATATGTTATATATATCAACAGAGCCGTGCTGTTGTTTCACAGCTCCTGACTGCTGAACAAACTGCAGTGTTTTAGAGGATGTGCTCATGTTTGTTTCTCTATCTGCAGAATCAGGACCTGATGTGGTCCAGTCTGAGTCCAGACCTGCCAAACTGCTGCATTTATATAATGTGTTAATATTTCTTTGTTCCTCTGTGCTGGAGTTCTTTAAGAACTTGGTGGCTTGATCCAGATTATTATTAAATTTGTTGAATTTAAATTAGTGTGTTTATTCATATAGTGTATCAAGCTTATTACTTCTATAAACACAAATCTGATATTAATATTTTACTCATGGAGGGACGTTAGCCTGCTGTATGAATGAGCACGTTAGAGATAAAGATAGTAATTATATACATAAGCCTTCATATGGCTGGTCAGGTTGTGTGCTCAGTTAACATTGTGAAAATGGAAGGATTTAGCAGCAGTAGTAGCACATAGACAACATATTTCTATGGTTTTTACATGGTTTGAATTTGGTTGGCCCAAATGGGTGTATGTAATGATGATAGAGAAAGGTCAAGAGGTGAATTTGTGCATTATACTTTTACAATTAAAGCAAGCCAGGCAGCCTCCGTGTTTGAGAACTGCGCTGTTATTTAATCGCCCACTAGAGGGCTGCGGCACCACAATAACCAGCCTAATGAACGAAATGACTCAAAAAAAGATTAGTTCCTTTTAATGAACGAGATTTGAATGAGCGAGTCTGTCAAAAGAGACTTGCCATCACTAATACAGTACATAAGTTTGACAATGTTTTTTGGAAGATAAGTGAGCTTGAGAGGATGTGGACCCCTTTTGGTGTCCTTGCAAATATTCTGTAATGATTCTGTATGCATCTGAGCCCTAAAATGTTCCCACCACTTTTCAACACAAAGTGACGCCCTTTCCCACCTCTGTCATTGGCTGTTAAAGTCTGATAGGCGTGTGTATTAGTGCGTGTAGTGGTGCTCATGAGACGTCACGCTGAGACGGGTGAGTTTGAGGCTGGGAGGGGAAAATCACAGTATACTCACTAGAAAAAACTAGACTACACCACTGCGACAGCCCCCCATCCCAGCAAGAGGCCACCACCCCCAAGTGCAGGCAGACCCCGTACGGAGGCCCAATAATTTTGGTAAGATTTTAGTTAATATCAAACCGTAAACACACGACTTTGAACCTGAACTGGATGTGCCTGTCTCTGCATACTTTTTCCTGCTCCTGTCTCCGCCCTCAGGGCCAGCTGTGT
Source organism: Lepomis macrochirus (assembly GCA_024633595.2). Classification (NCBI taxonomy): domain Eukaryota; kingdom Metazoa; phylum Chordata; class Actinopteri; order Centrarchiformes; family Centrarchidae; genus Lepomis; species Lepomis macrochirus. The sequence goes on from JALXJV020000014.1 coordinate 32,838,795, forward strand.
CCTCGGTTGCAGGCTCTGCTCACAGGATGTGCACTTGGCATCTTTGCATGAATCCAGAGTGACAATCAAAATTTAATATAATTTTAATTTATCCTGATGGTCAGTACTTCCTGTATTGAACACTGACTGTCAAACATTCTGATGGTTAATGAGGGTTAATCCACAAAGACAAGCAGAGTTTGTTGTCATTACAGTGGGCTGGATTAGATTATGGGAATGTTGCTGCAGAAACAGAGAGCAGCAGAGAACAGCAGGACACCTGAATGAGAACGCAGCTACTGAAAAACTCAAGTCATCCAACATTTGGACAAATGTCCAGCAGTGTGTGCTGCAGCTTTAAAGAACACAGTCAGGTAATCAGTCCTCACCTGATAAGAAGCAGAAGAACAGAACACGGTGGATATTCATTCTGAATTTGATCCTGATGGAGACAAATCATTCAGCTGCAGGAGAACTGCCTCTGTCACTTCACTGCTTCCACTCTGATCAGTCAGGAAGATGAAGCTGCTTTAATTTCTCTCGTTTCTCCTCCCTTTCTGTGTTGCGTGGCGTGACTTCCCTCTGGGCACCTGTAGAGCCATACATATACTGTATACATGCTCACCAAAAAGTTTTTTTTTCCATATCCAGCTCCTACAGAGTGAAGAGCTTGGCTTGTAGCTGCTCAGCCATGGAAACCCGTTCCATGAAGCTCTCTACTCACTGTTCTTGAACTAATCTGAAGGCCACATGATGTTTGGAGATCTGTAGCTATTTAGTCTGCAGAAAGCTGGTGACTTCTGCGCACTGTGCGCCTCAGCATGCGCTGACCCCACTGGGATTTTCTGTTGCCTACCACTTCATGGCGGTTTCTGTTGTTCCCATATTTGTCCTAAATTAGCATATGTACATGCAAGGCAACCATCCATTCCAGTGACTGTTAAATTCAAACACAAGCACACCTGATTCTCCTGAATGAGATTCTGATTAAGTGATCACCTGACCAAATCTTATTTAATGAGGAAAAACATAAAACCCTCTGCTGTGGTCATCACTATGTTCTTGCAATAGGACCAGCTGAAAGGCAAAAAGCAGTGCTAGTCGGTGTCTCAAAGGTAATCCGAGCAAAAAAATGAACAATTGACCAAAAGCCAAAAGAGTTGAAAAGAAAAGTTTTGAGTGAGAAAAAAACCTTAGTATGACATCAAGTGATTTACCAACACGATCGCATCTCATGCGTCACATAAACACGCTTTGGAAAAGCCATGTCTATTGTACCACAAAGCGGCGATTTTGTGTGTATATGATACAGCTGCAGTTTGTAATAGTGTTGCAACACAAAGGAGGCTAGCCCTCCCGTGCACTCTAACTGTGCCTCACGGCCGATGTGCACAGCTGTGGGGTTAGCCGGTCGACATATATTGCAGGCTGAAGTCACGTAAAGCCAGGAAAAAGCCCTTCATCAATTAGAAGCAAAGACAAGTCAGGCTAAAGTTTGCAAAAGACCTTAAGTATTGGACTGTAGAGGACTGGAGTCCTGGACTCTAGGTCATCTTCTCTGAGGAGTCCAATTTTCAACTTTGCCCAACACCTGGTCATCTAATGGCTAGATGGAGACCTGGGAGAGGCCTACAAGCCACAGTGTCTGTCACCCACTGTTTAATTTGGGGGAGGATCAGTGATGATCTGGGGGGGCTTCAGCAGGGCTGGGATTGGGCAGATTTGTCTTTGTGAAGGACGAATGAATCAAGCGTTGTACAAGGTTATCCTGGAAGAAAGCCTGCTTCCTTCTGCTCTGACAGTGTCCCCCAACTCTGAGGATTGGTTTTACTGCAGGACAACGCTCCGTACCACAGCCAGGTCAATCAAGGCGTGGATGCAGGACCACCACATGAATACCCCCGTCATGGCCAGCTCAATCTCCAGACCTGAACCCAATTGAAAACCATGTGAATTTGATCAAGAGGAAGACGGATGGTAACAAGCCATCCAACAAAGCTGAGCTACTTGAATTTTTGGCTTAATGTCACCCAACAGCAAATGTGGCAGGTGGAGAGCATGCCAAGACGCATGAACGCATGCATCTTTTTGTTATTTTGACCAGTTGTCATTTTCTCGAAATAAATAAACTAAATGACAACGTTTTTATTTGGAATTTGGAAGGATTTCCAGAGCTGTTTCTTTTTTACCAATTAAAATGTGTAAAACCGTAGGCTATCCAGAGCTGTGCGCATATTCGCTCAGCACCTCCTCTCGCTCAGTCGCTCCTTCTCTCTCGCAAAAACATTGACATTATCAAGTAGCCTAGTTAATAAGGACAGCTATGTTAAGGTTAGAAAAGTGATGGTCAATATCAGCTGCACCCCCCCCACCCAGCAGCGCCACAGTTATACTGTTGTTTTGTGGGAAACACTGCAATCGCTTCCACTTTGTTATAATGCCACTAACAGTTGATTGTGCAATATTTAGTAGTGAGAAAATTTCACGAATGGACTTGTTGCACCGGTGACAACCTATCATGGTACCACACTTGATTTCACTGAGCTCCTGAGAGAAACCATGTAACACACCATGGAAGTGATTGGAACGCCTGACTTTAATGATTCAGAGGGGTGTCCCAATACATTTGGCAATATAGTGGACACGATTTATGATACCAAAACCCACAACCAATGATAACTGACCGTGTAGACATGCTGGAGACCATCCTGGTTTTACAAAAGAACGAGTAAATTTAATTTAACGACAGCGTTGGGCTGGGCGAGATGGCCAAAAATGTTATCATGATAAAAAATGTCAGTTCATATCAATATTTATTAGAATAAAGGTCAAATATTACTTTCAAGTTTAAAGGCTGATTTTTGCTCCTGAGTGAAAGTTAAAATTGAACATGACAAACACTTTTATACACAAAGTGTATAAAAATACACTCAACATCTGTGAGACTGTAAATGAAAAGTCAAACACAAATGTGCAGCTGACCTCAGACCCTGCAGGGGAGATACATTCAGATGAAGCGGGGAGGAGAGTAGGGCTGGTGGGGTGTGTGTGTGTTGTGTTTGGAGGAGGAACTCACTCATTTAAAGAAGTAAAAAGTTCCTGGTTTGTCAGTGGAGGAGGAAGAGAAGAACAGTAAACCTTCAGAGGCTCAACATGGATTTCCCTCAGCCTCTGATCTGCTTCTTCTTCCTCTGAGTTTCACTTTTTATTTTCCTCTCTCACTTTTAATGTCATCAGGGCCTGACTCTTTGTTTGTGTCTGTGAGGATTAATATTTTTCTACTTTGGTAAAGCGTCTGTGAGTGGCACAGGATGTTCAAAACTCACATTAATCCTCCCTTGCCTTGGTCAGAATAATCTCAGTAACTGTGAACCACGCTTAGGTTTGGCATGTCAACTCAATAGCGCCCCCTAATGACTTTAGCCTTCCAACAGCTATGGATGCAAGAAAACTCTCGAAACTTGACAGAAGTTTTGATGTTGTTGTCAGCTTAGAACCAAAGGTCAGTCAAAAGGTGCATCCAACTTTGTGCAGCCGGAGAAAAACAAGTGCAGTTGGCGGACTCAACGACTGCAGCTGCCTCGCTCCAACAAGGTGTTAACGTCATGTGACGAAAGTCAGACACAATTTTTAATAAGCATGACTTATTTTAATATAATATATTTTAATATGGCAACATGTTCCCCCACTACAAACAGCTAAGAGCTATGAAGATGTGGTGGAGGGGTGGATGGAGCGTTGTAAAGGATGTTTTGACTGTACAACATGGAATACCTTTGACACTTGCAGCGACGTGGAAGAACATAACTCTGTGATGATGGTCTTTATACAATTTTGTGTGGACTGTTTAATCCAAGAAAACAAAACTGTTTTGGTTATTTCAAATGATAAACCATAAACACAGATCACAAAATAGTGCCAGTACCAAAACTATCTTAACTGATTATTGACCAGTTACATTAACATCAGCTGTAATGAAAAGTCTTGAGATTGTCTTAAACCATGGAAACCAAGGAAGTGCAACACAAACTCGACCCGTTAGAATTTGCATATAGGAAGCAGAGGATAATGGAGGATGCTCTTTATTACATGCTGCCTAATATTTATTGTCATCTTGATCGGCCTAAACAATGAGCTCGTTTTCTTTTTGTAGATGTTTGATCTGCATTTAATACCATCAGACCCCAAATTATGATGGAGAGATTCAGCAGTTACAGTGTGTCAAAGCAAAAGGGGCAGTGTCTTCTCATATTATTACTGACGGTGGGGCTCCACAAGGAGCACTATTTCCCCAGTTTTATTTACCCTGCAGAACCAACACATCTTATCATGTAACTAATACATTTGCTGACGATACAGCATTAGTTGGTTTGATTCAAGGTGATGAAAACAGCTACCAGGTGTGTGTAGATCAGTTTGTTGGTTTGTGCAGGTCCAGTTTTCTTCAGATGAAAACCAAGAAAAAAATAAATCATTTTAGATTTTAGGAACAACCTGCAGCAACAAATGAGTATTGATGGAGAGGATATAGAAACGGTGCAAATATGGAACAATGATAGACGTTAAACTGTTATGGAACACTGATGTTATCTATAAGAGAAGAGAGGACAACCTGTTCTCACTCCCCGACTCGTCACATGGTCCTTACATATTCCATATGTACATTTACTATTTTAAAAGCTCAGTTTTTATTACAGTTTTGTTTTTCTCTGTAATGTTGCACAGTGTTAACAGTGAGTCTTGACATTCTCAGCCCTGGATCTCATTTTCTGCTGCCCCAAAAATATGTATTTAAATAACTGAATTAATATAATAAACGTGCAATGACGAGTCTGACTAGTCAGCTGGGAACGTCTTTCGTCTGGGGCAGCCCTAGTTCAGTTATAGCCTAATGTATCAATACTCATAGAGTGGTGGACAACAAGCTACAGAGAAAGTTTCATGCATAGTTATTTATTAAAACCACAACAAGAACACACACACACACACACACACACACAACACACACACACACACACACACACACACACACACACACACACACATAAAAACACAACCATGAATCTCAACACAAAATGAAATATGTCTACAGACTAATATTGTTGAGAAATATTGTGAGCCAAGTTCAGGTGTGAAGAAGATTCAGAGACTGATGAAGACTTAACATAACATTATTTATTGAGCCTAGCTAATCAGTCTATTGTCTCCCTGACAAGGACAAGTACATGTGAGAAAACCTAAAGCTAGAATGTCAGAAAAGACTGAAGGGGTCAGCTAAATTACTCTAAGCTTAGACCTGTCTCACCTTTCCCTGTTACAGCAACAAAGCCCCTTTAGAAATATTCTAAATTTGATGTCCTGGTTGACTCTGTCCAGGCAAATTCCAAAACATGAAGTGAATCCCAACGTGTTCTCATCTCAGTGTGTCATGTTACAGCGTGACAAAGCGTAAGTATATTATGCTAAACGCACCTCTCAGCGTCCGTATGAAACGTCGCTGTTTGCTACATCCCAGCAACACAAAGGAGGCTAACACAGCTGTGCACATGCATAAAGTCACTGACTTAGGTTTAGGTTGTGGTAAGGGTAGGGGGCTTCGGGGGGCACCTTTAACACGAACATAGCTAGTTAGCTGTCTAGCACTAGCAAGCTAGTACTTCCGGTCTGTACGAGACGCCCCAGAGCCTCTCAGAGAGACGCTGAAGGAAACCTTTGGCATCAAATAACTACGTTTTGTCACTTTTTCTGAAAGTGTTGGAATTGGACGCCCTGATCTGGGCAATAACCACATGTAGCCAGCAATGATCAGCAAATGCACCACATACATAAATGGGAGATTAGTAATTCTTGTTTTAATTCTATATAACTATCCCAGCTGTTCGAGTGCTGTGGTATTTTTCAGTCTTTGGTGTAAATGTGCACAACCATGTTTCACCACACAGGTTGACCATTACAATCAACAGAGCTGCTGTTACACTCATTTGATGAAACTCTACTACTATAACCCAACAACATGAGACAAATAAAGGATGACAAACACAATGACTTCATTAAACTAAAATAACAATGACAAATAAAAGTGGAAATCTTTCATTACAAAATAACACTTGGTCTGAGTTACTGAGTAACTGGTAAATGCTGGACTGTATTGATTTCTGTTTAGGAAAGAATAACCAACACCTGCATTTCTGAAGACAGATTTGACTTTTCAGAATAATCAAGTGACTGAACACCCTGAAACAAATGATCAGCTCTGTGTCATCAGAAGAGAAGTGATAATATAATTTATAGCTAATATCTGCCAAAAGAAAAGGAAGAATATGGAACCATGCAGCACATTTTAATCTGCATAGTGTAAAACCAAAAACATTATCATTTGTATCCTGTGGTAAAATGTATGAGGCCCTTGCTTAGAGGTTCTGGTAGATGGACTCTTCACATGTGGAAACTGGAGGACAGTTCTGATAGATGGACTGAAAATAAAACAGGAACAAAGTAATTGTTTGTTAATGTGTGAATTAGTTACAATTTAAATATCCAGAGATAATTTGATAATTTAATTTAAGTATTTTAGAGCAAGAAGTAGAAGGTCATTTCTAAAATAAGAGTAATTCCATGTAACAAGATAAATTGTGCCATAATAAGGCCAGCATAATGTATTGAAAATAAATATATATAGTAAAGGGCAGAGATGTGACGAGACACTTAGTTCACATGTGCTGGGCCACATGGCGGTTGCTTCGGGCCCGAATGTGGCCCACGGACCGTCAGTTGATTAGGCCTGCCTTACATGCTCGCTTATAACTTTTTTAAAAGGTGGGTCACCAACAATGAAAATCAATATGTATGTAATGAAAGTATGGGAAGTATTTAAGGTTTTATACAGAACAGTAGATGTTGATCAGCTAGATTTTAGGTATTTCTGTAGCCAGTTTTGGCCGGATGTGAAACATCATAAACGGATCGGGTCTGGGCTGGACATGAACGGATCTGGGTCTTTCCTCAATGGAGTCTGGTGGGCTGTAGCATAGGTTTGTTTTGCTCTGAGATGCTCTGATCTAGAAAAGTCTATAATATGATATGTTAGTCTGGACCAAGGTACCAGCTGAGAGATCGACATTTCCATCCACAGAGCCACATTTTTCTTCTTCAGTCCAAGTTCTCAATCTTAACCATTGAAACTGATGTAAACAGAGACAAAACAAACACCTCACCTCCATCTGTTCGCTGTCTGCATTTCCTCTGTTGTTCACATCAATGTTCCTCCTTTTCTTCCGTCTGTAGATGACCAGCAGAAAAACAGCCAACAGGCCACAAACCAAAGGCAGGCTCACAACCAGAGGCAAGAAGTAATCTGGGCGAGGGACATAGGAGAGGGCTGGGAGCAAAGAGAGAGAGAGAGGTATACACAGTTTAAAAGGGATCTTTTTATCCTGTACTGGGAGATTAGGCCCAGGTGTGAAATTTTTTTTTGAATTCTGACTTTGATCTCAGAATTCTGACTTTGATCTCAGAATTCTGACTTGTCATAGATGCGATCAACATTCCTTCCAAAGGGCACTGATCTAAAACATGGATTTTATGAAGAGGGTATTACATTCAGGTCAGCTGGTAGAGATGAAGCAGACACAGTGTTTTGGTGAGTAACATTGACTGCACACACAAACATAGTTTTATCACAGGTCAGCAAATGCAGGATTGGACCCAAATGCCAAGTGCAAAATGTTTTCACTGATTTGTTAAGTTTAAAGACGAAAGCGTTAGGTACAACACACTTTTGACAAGGTGCCATGTAGGTGCTTTTTCCCCTTTATGATGTTTACCTTGTTGTGGTGGGGAAGCTTGTGTGTCTCTCAGACCCTTGATAGCTATACTAACGGGGGCCTATAGCCCCTATCAGGTTTAACCAAGTCAGGCAGATATCAAGTCCCTTTGATGCACAACATTATATCTTTGCAATGATTTAATTTCATCATTCAGTATTCCAGATATTCCTCAACTAACTTGTTTTTGAACATCACAAATCATATTTTCATTTTTACTTTTAGAATAAAGTGGATAAAGTGGGGGCGGCTGTGGCTCAGCAGGTAGAGCGGGTTGGCCGTTAATCGGAAGGTTGGCGGTTCAATCCCCGGCTCCCCCAGGCTGTGTGTCGAAGTGTCCTTGGGCAAGACACTGAACCCCAAATTGCCCCTGGCGGCTGTTCCGCCAACATATGAATGTGTGTGAATGTTAGTTTCTGTTTGAGCACTTAGGCTCAGTGAATGGTGAAGTAGTGTAAAAGCGCTTTGGTCGAAAAGACTAGAAAAGCGCTATACAAGTATGGAGCATTTACATAAAAAATGACCCATATTCATTTCCTATGTAATTTCACGAGTTTTCACTATGGAATTTAATAAGTTTTTAAATTGTAAATTTCTGCTATTAGAAACATATTTACTGCAGACCGCTATTCACCAGCCTAAAACTTAGTGGTCTAGATATTTCTTAATTTGTTATGTCAAATCAAAATCAAATGTATAATATTCATGTGTAATAAGAAATAGGGTATGTGTAGCATCTTTAATAAAACCTGATGAGTTTTACATGATGTAGACTGAAGAAGAAAATTACTGTAATACTAAGTAACGTACTGACCTGTCCTCTGTGCTGAACAGTGTTGTTTGCTTAAGTTTAAGGTTTTAAGAACATTAGTTTTGTTGATGAAGTTGGCAGAGAGACACTGATTGACAGGAGGCCAAAGAGGACACTTGGGACCTGTACCTGTCGGCTGGTTGGTGGTTTCAGGGAAAGCTGGTGAAGGTGTGAAACTTCCTGAACTGGAGCTCAAACTCTGAGTTGTTGCTCGTGTGGAGGCTGATGGGACACAATGAAACAATCAGCTACTGAATCCACACTGATACAGAGAAGTCCTGGTGAAAGAATGCTCATTGATAGATAAATAAATAATACACAAAGAATATGCATGTTTTTTACAAGGTGGTTTGTTCAGTTAATGATCACAAAAGAAAATTCTGATTATTGGATTTTGGCTGATGAGAGAAGGTCTAAGTTTTCCTGATCAACACATTACACAGGTGTTAATCTGTGATCATTCAATGAAAATGTGATCATTAACCCATTTAATCCCACCGGTCACAATAGTGACCGTAAAAAAATGTTTCACTTCTAAGGCTCTAAAAATGTTATTGAATGATCTATCAATACATTTCCAGCAGATATTGAAATAATAAAGGGTCTCAATGAAATATGTGCAGTGTCGCATGTTTACTGTAAATTGTCACATGACCAGAGCTGTTTACTTCCTGTTTGCGCCAAGAGAAGAGGATGGCAGCAAGAAAGCTCCCACAGAAAAGGTTATTAAAGTATGTTAACATAAAGATAGGACATAGATTTTTGGTACATATCATGTTTAAGGTGTCTAGTATTGATATATGTATTTGCAATTACTCAACTTTGTTTAATGTGGTCATAGAACTCACAAACATGTCACCGGCAACAATAGTGACCGGTGGGATAACCCATTGTATCTACATGCTAATACACATAAGCTGACTATTCTACCTTACTTTCTGCTGCTACCTAACTTTCTACCTAATTTTACACACAGACACACACACACAGAAACATACACGCGCACACACACACACACACACACACACCTACACACACACACACCCACACACACACCCACACACAAAGACTAGTTAGCTAACTAATTCTACCTAACTTTCCACACACACACGCACACGCAATTACAAGTAGGCACACACGCACACCACACACACACACACAGACCCAAGGAAGCTAATTTATTCTACCTAACTTTCCACACACTGCATTACCTATATACACACGAGGCCACCTAGAAGACCCAAGGGTCTCTAAGCGCCAGAGGGACCTACCAGAAGACGCAAGGGCGTCTAAACGCCAGAGGGTTCAGCCAACTCAGTCAGAAGAACCAAGGGCAAAACTGCAAGTGGTCAGTATTTAATCCAAGAGGCCTTCTACTGCTGTTATTCCAGACTACACAGTATACAGACTAAATGCTGCAGAATGTGTAAAACAAAGCTTCCCCAATCCAGTGGATATTTTCTTACTCATGTATCCACCCACCTTGAGAGAGATCACAGTTGAAATGTCCAACCTCTACTCCACCCAGACCAAGGGAAAGCAACTGAATCTAGGTATGGATGATCTCCTCACCTTCTATGGGATCCTAATTGCAAGTGGATACAGCTTTGTCCCAAGAAGACACATGTACTGGTCAGTTGACAGTAATGTGAACAGTGAGAGCATTTCAGGTGCAAAGCGGAGAAACCGCTTTGATGATATAATGGCCTCAGTTCATGTGGTTGACAACACTAAGATCACTGATGACCCATTTTTTCAGGTTAGACCCATCTTCTCTGAGCTCAATCACGCCATGGCTGTCAGTGGATGAGAGCATGATCCCATTCTACAAGCTCAGGTGCCTCAAGGTTGCAAGTTCTTCCATGACAACCTCTTTACCTCTGGACCTCTCTTTAGCTCTGGAACCATGAGGCAGAACCGCCTGTTTGATGTCCCATTCACACCAGTGAATGCCTTCATGAAGATACCCAGGGGAACCTCTGAGATTCTGAGCCAAGGAGAGAAGCTGCTGGTCCGTAGGAAGGACAATAACATTGTCACAGTGGCAACAAACATGGATGAAAAATACACTGAGACCTCTGTCAAGGGATGGAACAGGCATCGACGTGCCTTTGACAACGTCCAACAACCAGAATGCATCAGCCGATACAATGAGCACATGGGTGGTGTAGACCTTCACGACCAACAGGTTTCACGATACCATATCTCAATCAGGTCAAAGAAGTGGTGGTGGCCCATCTTTGCATGGTCTATCAACAGTGCTCTTGTAAATGGCCATCTCTTTTTCAGAGATGTTATTGGAGGGACCATCAACCTGCTCACCTTCTCACACACACACACATACACACACACACACACACACACACACAAACAAACAAACAAACAAACAAACAAACAAACAAAACACACTGCACAGGTCAAATAGACCTATATTCAGTCTGTCCAATGGTTGATACAACACAGTATCCCACCGGTCACAATTGTGACCGATCATAAAACACACTTTTTCACACACTTTTCCATGAAAATTTCTAAAAATTATGATTGATTGTTTCAAAGGGATACTAATGACACATGATTTGGATATTTTTGTGTGTGGGAAAAATTTGGGATTAAATGGGTTAAAATGTCCTGTTAGGGGTTGAGGTGCACACCATCAACCCTCTTTGGTTTACGACCACTTCCTGACTTCTCTTTTTGAATTCACATGCTCTGAACAGACTGAACAGGATTATGAAGACACATTTCTATGAATTTTAATTAAACAAAAACTCACCATCTGTGACAATGAATTTAATCCTGCGGTGAGAATCTGGAGACAGAGCTCTGCCGTAACCACACCTGTACCGTCCTGTGTCTGACTTGGTCACCTGTGTGATGGTCACATACAGTCCAGATACAGATCCTTCTTTGTATTCGATGCTGTATCTGCCACTCTGAGCTCTGTTCTCATCTGTTTCAATGATGATGTCCTCTTCTTTTTTACATTTGCCCTTACAGAAGAACTTCTTTCTTCCGTAGATGGTATTGCTGCATCCAAGTGTGACGTCTTCACCTTCGGTAAATGTACGGATAAAACCAGAGATTCCATCCAGCAGTGCTCCTGAGAAGATGAACAAACATTACTTCCTTTCTGTACTTCCTGTAAGACGCTGCAGTTTGATCACAATATTTCCTGCTTCACATTAACACAGATCCACAGAGTCACACTGAGAGCTGCAGACTTCAACCACAGCCTGTGATCTAAAATCATTTGATCTAATATTAATTATTTGAGAGTCCACACATCATAAATAACTCCCACTATTTAATAATAATAAAATATGTAATTATAATACTAAACATGTTGAATATACTAAACCTATCCAGTTTAATGACTTTTAGTAGAAACTCACCATCTGAAACTCTGACCTCAAAGTCAAAGAATGATTCTGGAACTGAAGTCCCGCCCAGACCACACCTGTACCGTCCTGAGTCAGACTTGGTCAGATTTGTGATGGTCACAGACACAATTCCTCTTCCAGAAGATCCATCTCTGTATTTAACGCTGTACCTGCCACTCTGAGCTCTGACATCATCTGTTTGAACCAGAATATCTTCTGCTTTACATTTGTTCTTACAGAAGAACTTCCTGCTTCCAGACTGAGGCAAGAAGCAACTATGTCCACCAGTTCCTCCCTCAGCTCCTGCATAAACTGAGACTTTTGCGCTGACGAGCCCAGTGTCTCCACCACACAGTGCTGTTGGAAAGATGAACAGAGAATCCTGATGGTCAGTACTTCCTGTATTGTCCACTGACTGTAAAACAGACTGCAGGTTAATGAAGGTGGTGTAAGAGGTGATGGAAGGAACAAGGAACAATACAGAGAGACGAAGTGAGCAGAAGAGGTGAAGATGAATGAGATGAGATGAAGAGGCAGCCATTAGCAAAATTAAGCTTTCACTGATTCTGAAGCAGCTGTTGTGGTGGGTGCTGTTAAGTATATAAATAAGAAACAACAAATAATGGTTGATGAATGTTAAGTTTAGTCTAAATTGCTTAACATCTCATTACAGTGGGCTGGATTAGATTGTGGAAATGCTGCTGCAGAAACTAGTAACAGAGAACATCAGAGAACAGCAGGACGTCTGAATGAGAACGCAGCGACCGAAAAACTCAAGTCATCCAACATTTGGACCAACGTCCAGCAGTGTGTGCTGCAGCTTTAAAGAGACAGACAGGTAATCAGTCCTCACCTGAGAAGAAGCAGAAGAACAGAACATGGTGGATATTCATTCTGAATTTGATCCTGATGGAGACAAATCATTCAGCTGAAAGAGAACTGCCTCTGTCACTTCACTGCTTCCACTCTGATCAGTCAGGAAGCTGCTTTAATTTATTTCCTTCCTCTATCTCACTTTCTGGTGTCTGTTGGTTTACTACCTTTAGCTGTACCCACAATATGCTGATTATCAACAACCTGTCAGATCAGTTTATTTAGAGTAAAACCCTAAATTGCTGCCAGTATTTAGTGATGATCCATTTACCAGTTTTCAAACACATCTGAAACCTCCACCTCTCAGTCACTTATTTCCTATTTACTTTGTCCTGATGTTTTAACAACTAAACAATCTATTGATCTAAATGTTATCTTTATTTATGGTCTAGGGTTTGCTGGCCACAGGAAGTGTATTTGCGATCATTCTGTTGCGTGTTTATTGAATTTTTACCTCTGTAAAACTGCCTCAAAGCAATTAGCTGTCTGTGTGTTTGTAGGTTCTTCTTCCTGCCGTCTTTACAGAATAGAACAAATATGAAAGAAAACAAGAAGTGGCAACAAAAAACGGACTATGTGTGAACAAATGCTACAACACAGATATTTATTAGCAATTCAAGAATAATTCTCAAACAGAAACACAGTCCTAAAAACGAACTACTATCTCAATCAAAAGAGAAGAAAGTGCATTGTACATTTGCATGAGCCTTTAAATCACACCTTGTTGTGCAGTGATCCTTATTATTTTTTAGTATAACAGGATTATTTTTAAATTAAGAAACACATGACAGGAACACTTGCAGTCAAGACTTGGATTATATAAAGTATATGTAGAAATCTGCATCAAATATACAGGGGCTGACATGTCCTTAATTTGGGAAACATTTAAACATTTCTTTGACCATTATTATGTATAATAATCCCTGTGCAACAACTTCCTTCATACCTTTTGCAGTGGTTCTTGAACAAGTGTGAACTTCATGATGCGGCTGCTGTGAATTGCGGTACAAATACATCTGACTCACTTTAAAATCCAAAACCTTTAATTTTACATTACAAAAAGCAAATGTTTAGTGAAAGTCAACATGTTCATCAATTTTAGATTTCAATTAAAGACTTAAGTCAATATTTTCATCTAGGCCTCCTTTGTCTCTTTGTATAAAAGCTCTGACCTGTTTCTCACTCTGACCACAAACATCACACCTGCTGTGACTCGTTCTGAAAATAGTGAGTATCTGAAAACATCACACCACCTCAGCAGCATTTAACAGGTCACTGCAACCTTGACCTAGTGAAGGTTTGTCACACGTAATCCTGTAGTTTAGTTTATAAGGTTGCATATGTTAGCCTGCACAGACATAGACACACTTCTTATTTTGTGTTCTTGTATTGTTAAAAGGTCCTACAGTCTGTTTTATAGTGATTTCTACATCTAATTAAGCCCATATCTTATTTCATGTACGGGATGTAGTTATTGTATGTATTTTAATAATTGTAAATTTTAAACTCAATTCTTTGTAATTGTTTTAATTACAAAACAAACTACTTGTCAATAAAGCTCTTTCTGATTCTGATCCTCCAATGTCTAGTCCTGCTTATCATCCCTGTTCCCGTCTGCCTCTGTCTGCTGCCTGCCTCCTACAGCCTTCCCAGTGGGTTTTCACTAACCCCAACCGCTCGGGGGACAATGTCTAAACCCAACACTCGGTGAGGCCTTGTGACGTCCTCAAACAGCAGGACCACACTCCGCTGACTTTTTTAACTTGTGGGAAATGTGCAATCAGGACTTTAAAGGTACTGTGCGTCTTCTTACTTGACTAGAAGGGAATGTGCAGTCTCTAAATATAGCAGCGTGCCATATGTAAAGACAGAAATCTAGCTTTCCTGTGGTCAGAAATGTATGTTTCGATTGCAACATCATTGATATTGGACAATTCTATACAACGTTGCTCCAAAATTGTATTTCTGGGACAGAAATGGCAGCCATCTTGATTTTTTCGTGGCTAATGGGTTTTATCAAAACAACAGTGCCCAATGAGTATTTGTGCCAATTTTTGTGCTTCTTTCCACTTGTTCCACAGATTTTCCTGCAAAAACGCAATTATCTGCTCCGCTATAGAGTACCTATTTATTATATACTATGTTTTCTTATTTAACACAGAAATATGTATATTAAATGTATTTTATTTGTGACTTTTGTACTAAATTAAAATATGAGCTACTGAAGAGCCGTCTCTATAAATTCAGTTACACTCTTTTGTATCTTTCCCCGGTCCAGAATTGAACAAATTGTACAAATGAAACAAGTCAGTGTCTTTTTTCATTCATTTTATTCATTAGGGATTTATTACGTGTGGCCAGTCCACATGTGACCGGAGAGGCATAAGCCAAAACATACGCACACTAAATGTTCAGACCCAAACACTGACCACGTGGAGCATTTGAGAAGTCTAAAGTGTCAGTCCCTCTTGCCCAGTAAGTGTAAGTCCACCAGTTTCTCCCTCAGCTCCCTTAAAAATGTTGAATTGTGCGCTGACGAGCCCAGTGTCTCCGCCACACAGTGCTGTGGGAAAGATGAACAGAGAATCTTGATGGTCAGTACTTCCTGTATTGTACGCTGACTGTTAAACAGACTGCAGGTCCATCAAAAGTCTCTACACCTGTAAGAGCCGACAGAAATCTGATCCAGCTGTGATCAGCTGCCGCCGTCATCAGAAACCATAGACTGTATAAAAGAAGTCGACGTAGTCATAGTGACCTGTTGGGTTGGGTCTTTTTTTCCTCTAAATGGGACCATAATTTACTAAATAAACATCATGCTGTATGACATAAAACTAGCATTTGAGACCATGAACTCATTAGGAAAGTGTTTACTGAGGTAATAAATCAGATCATTTTACCCTTTTTTCTAATGGAACCAGACTTCTTTTTGCAACCAGAGGAGTTGCCCCCTGCTGGCCTTTTGATAGAATGCAGGTTTAAGGGACTTGGGCATTCGCTTTGCTTCTCAGACCGAAAGCTTCCTGCAGAAACAGTTGTCGCTTCACGTGACACTTCGGAGGGTAGGACGTCTCATGTCTCTAAAAACACATTTCCTCATTCCCTCTCTCCACCTGCTGCCTCTCCTCTCCCTTCCAAACACTAGCTACCCTCCAGGCAGTCAGTGGACATAAAGTTGTTAATGTGATGTAGAGACAGAGCTCGGTTAAAACTTTATGGATGAAAGATAACTGTCCATCCATCCATGTTCATCCGCTTATCTGGGGTCAGGTTGCGGGGGCAGCAGCTCCAGCAGGGGACCCCAAACTTCCCTTTTCCGAGCCACATTAACCTGCTCTGCCTGGGGGATCCGGGGGGATAGGTCGAGAGCTTTGCTTTACGGCTCAGCTCTCTTTTCATCACAATGGTATGGTAAAGCGAGTGCAATACTGCCCCCGCTGCTCCGATTCAATCGGCTACGCCTCCATGAATATCACAAACAGGAATGGTGACAAAGCGCAGCCCTGGCGAAGGCCGACCCTCACCTGGAAACAGTCTGACTTACTGCCGAGTACTCGGAGACAGCTCTCGCTTTGGATGTACAAGGATTGGATAGCCCTAAGAAGGGCCCCCCTCACCCCATACTCCTGCAGCACCTCCCACAGTATCTCCTGGGGGACCCGGTCATGCCTTCTCCAGATCTGCAAAGCACATGTAGACTGGATGAGAACACTCCTAAGCCCACTCTAGGATCCTTGTGAGAGTAAAGAGCTGGTCAGTTGTTCCACGACCGGGACGAAAACCGCGTTGTTCCTCTTCAATCAGAGGTTCGACAATCGGCCGAACCCTCCGTTCCAGCACCCTGGAGTAGAAGTGTGATACCCCTGTAGTTTGCACACACTCTCTGGTCCCCCTTTTGAACAGGGGAACCACCACCCCAGTCTGCCACTCCTTGGGCACTGTACCCGACCTCCACACAATGTTAAAGACACGTGTCATCCAAGACAGCCCCTCCACACCCAAAGCTTTTAGCATTTCTGTCCTAAATCATGCAAATTAATATATGCCAACCGCGGCTAGTATCTGGTCCTGAAGTTGGAAGTAGTTTGTTGGATTAGCTTTTTTTCCTGTCGGTAAAGTAAGCTAACTAAACTGTGCATAAAAAGAATGGATGTTTGTGTTAGAGTATTTCTTAGGTGAACAAGCTGTTACTTGTGTTTTTTTGTCTTTGTGACAAGTTCCCTAGAGTCTTTAGATGGAACAGAAAAAATGTTGAGAAAGTCCTCTGAGTTAGTTTTATTTAATACATCTTCTTTATCTGAGACTTTAGATTTGTCTTCTGTTGTTTTCTCCCTTTGGTGTGCTTTCATGTGTTGACAATATTTTAGCTTAGCTTGACGTCCTTTATGACTTTTTTTCTCCGTTGGCCATAACACACACTTACAGTAACACAGCACAGTGTTACACAGTCAGACAACGGCGGCATTAATGGTGTAGGAAAATGTTCATTTTTATTTCTTCACCGGCAGGACTGACAAAACACACAAACTGCTCGCCAAACAGCTGCAGGAATACACACTGTTAATCAGACAAGGGCAACTTCTTTTAATGTGGCTTTTTGATATGTCACAGCTTGTGCTGCCCCCTACTGGCATTGCAAGGAAACATTACTGAACGCTCAAGCATTCCAGTTTACTAGAGTGTTAAAACAACTTCTAACATCAGATTAAATGTCATATATTACACACCAAAAAAAAACACATTAACAGGTGCCACACCAGCAGCCACAATGGCAGTTTCTTCTTTCCTTCAAGCAGTCATTACGTCAGTTTCCAGTCAAACCATTTAGGTTGTGATATCACCTCCGAATTTTGTGTGTGCAGCCTCATCAAAAAAACCTAATCTGGATACATCAGTACTTTAAAACTATCACCCTATCCCTAAACTCTCTTTTGTGTCGAAGATTTTAGAGAAGGCAGTTCTTTTACAATTGAAGTCCTTTTTAGATACACATGAGTTCTTGAGGTTTTCCAATTTGGTTTTAAGACATTTCATAGTACTGAATCCCCACTTTTAAGAGTTTTTAATGATCTTTTAATCTCAAATGACTCTGGAGATCCTGGGATTCTTATGCTTTTAGATCTTACAGCAGCATTTGAAACAGTTGACCACAGCGTCCTTATTTCTCCCCTTGAGCATGGGGTTGGTATTAAAGGCAACATTTTAGGTCATACTTCATCAAGGTCATACAACAAAACATAAGATCAGGTTCCATTTCTACGCAGATGATTCGCAAATCTACCTGCCTATCAAAAGAAAAGATGGTAGCTCTTTAAAAAAATTGGTTTGATGATATTAAAGCCTGGGTGAGGTCATGATATTTTGGCCCAGTGTCCTGGCCACCTTATGTTAAGTCTGTTTTAGTCTGTTGTATCAATTCTGTTGTGAAAGTTAGTTTCTTTTTCAACTTAGGCTTGTTATTAAGCTAAAGTCCTTTTTATCCATCACAGACTTTGAGAAGGTTCTACATGCATTTATCACAACACGCCTTGATTATTGTAATGGTCTGTGTATAGGTGTTTGCCAGGCCTCCCTCTCTGGATTTCATTACAAAATGACACTTGGCTTGACTTATTGAGCCACTGGACTGTATTGATTTCTCTTTGTTTTTCTTAAAATTAGGGAAAGAATAACCAAAAACAATTTCTGAAGACAGATTTGATATTTCAGAATAAGTGATAAACTGCTGAACACCTTGAAACAAATAATTAGCTCTGTATCAGCAGCAGAGAGGTGATTTTATAATAGAATAAAGAACTTTTCAGCACATTATAAGCTGCACAGTACAAAACCAAAATTTAAATGCAAACTTTACATTTTGTGTTTGTTAAAATGTAAAGTAGAGTACATGGACCTGATCCTTGGTTTGAGGCTCTGGTAGGTGTGGGCTTCAATTGTATAGACTGGAGGTACGTCCTCAATGATGACAGACTGAAAATTAAACAGAAACAACATCAAACCTGAAATACAGCAGTAGCCAAACGAACATATCAGATATTTGTTATTCCCAGGTTATTGTTTGTTAATGTTCCTGTGATCGCAATTTAAATATCCAGAGATAATTTGATCATTTTATTTAAGTAGCTCTTTTAGTGCAAGAAGTACAAGGTAATTTCTAAAGTGAGGGTAATTCCAGAGCTGTCTGCATCCTTAACGTAAGTCCAGGGTCCTCTCCTGTATGAGAACTCCCATACTGGGAGAAATTAGTTAGGTGGTGTGTGGCCATACTGACGTGGTTGAAGTCTCCCGAGATTAAATGTGTCCACTCGGATGTTGAGTCTGGAGTTGAGCAATGACTGTAAGTCAAGTTACAAACAGACGTCGGGTTGGCAGACGGCGGAATGTAACAGCTACAAAGACTGGATGTGAAATTTCCTTTTGGCAAAGCAGTTCAATGTCCAGGCTTTTTTAATCTTAAATTGACCAGGATTACACCATCTGTTGTCAACTACAACGGCAAGCCGTCCGCCTTTAGTGTAAAGGCCATAGATGAAAACATTGTGTTCAGGTATTTCCTGGTGTAGCTCTTCCATCTTATTAGCCAGTAATCTCAAATTGCCCATAATGAGAGAAGGATAAATCTCCTTCCTTAAGCCTGTCAGGACCCCTCTCTCTTTTTCCCTCGCCGTTTACTTCCTCCTGTGCATCCTCTGAGTGTCCTTCCAGATTTCTGTGTGGAAGTCTGATGACCTGAGCTCCATGCTGGTCGGCTTCAGAGCAGTCAGCTGGTCCCGAGTGTGAACAACGTGTAGTTGCTGTGTAACGTTACCGTGACAGAATGAGTCAACTGTGAATAACCAGACCAAAACTATATGATACACAATGTGATCAATCTGAAAGGATGTGATTCTCTGAGCCTTCTAATCTTGTACGTCTCTTTTTTTACTGAATTTTAATCAACATGTATTAATATCATATACTTTAAGTGTTCACCTTATTATGCATAATCAAGGTCACACAGTTTACAGTGCATTAAGGAAATGACTGCACGTGTATTTTTGAGACAGATTAATTTGTCAAATTCTGTAAAATATTCCATAGTTTTGACAACTGTTCCTTTTATCAGTAAGGGGACTTGAGTATTATATTAATGGAGTACAGAAGAAGTACAAAAACAGTGTTAATGAGAGCAAAGATTATCACAAATAAACCTTTTTTTCTTGAACCAGCTTTGTGAGTTGTACTGCGTATGTCAGCAGTGGCAGGCCGGGAATCTGACGTCAGTCCAGGCTAATTTCCACAAACACTCCATTCACAACAGACCACCTATAAGCTACTGAAGCGTTTGGTTTAAATATTTTTGTATTTATACTTTATGCCACTAACACATATTTTACTTTTACTTTAAACACAAACAGTTAAAAAGAATCTGGAGTTGGACACTACAGCAAGAGAGCGAGACCCGCTCGATGTGTGGACTCTCCTGGTCATTCTAACTTTCATCAGGGAGCTACAAACGGAAGCTCACAGCACATTTTGAGCTGCACAGAACTAAAGATTCAAATCCAGACATCGACATTTTAATTAATGAAGGAAAGACAAGTTAATTTTTGTGGCACATTTCAACAACAAGGCAACTTAAAGTGCTTTGTGAAAGCAACATAGGAAAGTATAAAAAATACATCTGAATCTGATTTAAAGAGTTAAATAGAAAAAAACAAGATTAAACAGGACAGTAAAAGTTAGTGTTGTCAGGTTTAGTCTTTAGTTTAAACTGGTTGAGAATCTAAATGCTGGAGCAGAGCAGGTGCAGCTCTGTGATTTAGTTTAACAAAAAGCGAGCACACTTACAGGGAGCGGCTGAGTCCAAGGTCAGTCCCAAAGAAACCAAAATCCATAACACAACAAAAGGCAAAACAGGTCCGTGCAAATTTACAGGCAGAACACGAGGCAGGAGCAAACGAACACAGAGTGAGCCAACACAGGGCAGAGAAACGGGAATTAAATACTGAGGCAAACGAGTAGGGTGGGAACACAAAACAGATGGTAATTAAACAGAATGGGAAGCAAAAGTGAGAGCAAACAGACACCTTCAGACTAAAACAGGAAACAGAGCACAACATTAAAACACAGACTGAATAGACACGGCACAAAAATGCAACTTGACAGAGAACACAGCTCTCAGAATACAGAAGCAGACGACATGGACGAGACAGGCGGACAAAACCCAGAGCAAATGTCAACAGAACTTATAAAAGTGAACAAAGCTGAATATGCAAAAGGACAAACAAGGCTGAACATAGAAATAGAGAAGACGTGGAACAAAACCCCCAAACAGGACTAGAAAACCCAAAACCACGACAAGTGTGTAGCATTGGATATTAAGCAAAAGTCTTAAATTTGATTTGATAAAAAGCAGTGGCTCACAGAAAAGTCTGGATTTAAATTATAAGAACAGAAAGTGGCAGCAGACCTGCACTTTTCTGGGAGATTGTTGCAGATACATGGAGCATAAAAACTGAACGCTGCTTCTTCATGTTTAGTTTTGACTCACAGAGAGCAGAGCTGTCCCAGACGACCTGAGAGGTCTCATATCGTAGCAGCAGATCAAAAATGTATTTAACGCATTCAGTATTTTATAATAATAGTAATAATACATTTAATTATTTTAGAATCAATTCTCTGCCAGACAGAAAGTGTAAAGACCTCAGAACCTGAGTGATGGATCTACTTTTTTTTTAGTGAGTCTAGAGTTAGAGAGACCTACAGTAGGTTTGGTCCTCATCCCTCTTAGTTCTCGTAGATGCAGTCTCTTTTGTGGAGACTGAGTCGTTCTGATAGATGACAGACACCTGAAAATAAAATGAGAATGACTTCAAACCTGAAATACGACAGCAGCAGCAGCCAGACTAACAGACCAGCTATTTGTTATTTCTAGATAATTGTTTGTTAATGTGTCAGTGACAACTGAAATGTCCAGAGACCTGAAAAAATCCCTAAAATTTATATTTCCTATTTAGAGCAAGAAAGTAGTTTGTAAAGGAAATGAAGTTCAGTGGAAGTAACGGTTTATTTCAACCACTCCATTTTGGTGATTGCTGAACAGTGCAAAGACAACTAAAGACTGTTTTGGTGAGTTTTATTTGTGTCTGTCGGGTATAAATAAAGGGCGTTTAATGATGATCTGCAAGGTAGTTTTTTTCTTTTCTGGTTAAAGAAAAAGAATATTACAGTTTAATAAAAATTATTTCAACCAAACCAAAGTCGCTGATTGTTGGAACAGTCAAAGATTAGATCACCGACATTGGTTACATATATTTTAGTCTGGATCAAAGTAGTGGACCAACAGAGAGACTGACATTTTCATCCACAGACCCGTCTTAATCCTAGTTCACACTACCCAAGTTTTAGCCTGATTTGCCGGTTGGTGAGCTCGGTCACCGTGAGGCTGTGATCGGCGGTAAATCAGCGGTTGATCTGCGGGCCAGTCGTTTTGTGTGAACTACACAATGACGCATCAAAACGGCTCCCTGATGCATCGCTGACATATCGCAAACTCCAGCCAAATATCTTGAGGAGTCGGCCGACTTGACATCCACATCCAGCCAATGAGAGCGTGCGACGGGCATAACGGGCAGTCGTGTAGTCTGCTTGTGCCTTTAATCATTGACAGCCATGTAAACAGAGACAAAACGAGTTAAAGTTAGTCACCTCTGTCTGCACGCTGCTTGCATTTCCTGTGTTGTTCAAACCAGTGTTGCTCCTTGTCTTCCATTTGTAGATGACCAGCAGAATAACAGCCAACAGCACAAAAACCGAGGACACGCACACAGCCAGAGGCAAGAGGTAACCTGGGTAAGAGACAAGTAACATACATTTTAGATCATTTAAAGAAAGGGATCTTTTCGTCCTGTATTGGGAACTTAGTGCCCGGTGTAACCACTGAAAGCCCTGTGGAGCGTTTTTAGACGTTGGTCCCCTGTGTTTTTCTCATGCAAGCACATGTTGTTAATGTTTTATGTTTACAGGCAGGTACAGATAGGCAGACGTTCAGGATTGGAATGTCACATGTCAGAGAACACGTGTATCTGTAGGATATATATTTGAATTTAAAATCTGCCCAAAAAAGGTGCCACATGCACGTTTAAAGAGGTTACGTCCCCCCAAAAAGACGCAGAAGTGGAGAGAAGACTAAATCACACATGCATACGTGCTGAGTCAGCAGTTATGGTGAAGTAAATTAGAAAAGTTGATCTATGGGAGAAACACATCTGAAAGCAACACAGAATGCCTGAGAGCCTTATTGCTGTCACCTGAATTTTGTTAATGCAGTGTGAAAAAAATATAAACTACCAAATAAATATACCATAATAATAAATGATAAATATTGAACAATATCATAATTACTAATTAGGAATATTTGATTAACTAAAAATGACAGCCCTTAAAAATGGTAGCACCTGCTCACTGTTGTGAACCGTACCTGTCAGCTGGTTAGTGGCTTCAGGGGCTGATGTTGATAAAGGTCCAAGTGTCGAATTTGGTTTTGAAGTGACTGAAGCTGTGAACAACAAAGACACAAAGATGAGGAGACGATTCCTGCAGATGTTACACAGACACAGAAGCGACAAGGAGAGCAGCCATCTGGTGAAGTTTTCCAACAACACTGCTGTCGTCACTCCTCCGAGTTCCAGTGTCCGACCACGGGAAAGCTCCGACTGACTTTATCTCACGGTGTGGTAACCTTCCTTGACTTAAATGTATATAAAACCAAAGAATTAATAATTGACTTTGAGCGTAAAAGAGACGCTGCTTCAGAGAGCAGTCATACACAACTAACAGGTGGGAACTGTCTCATCACATAAATACTTGGGCACTCTTTTTAATGACCATCCTAAGTTTGATATAAACACTGCCACCATTGTGAAGTGGGGGAGAATTTATCTTCTCTGACAGTTAAAGACAGGAAATCTGTTCTAAAATCATCAGAGTGAAACAAAGATCTTAATGCCTTCTGTAACCAACAACTAGTCCGGAAGGCAGCAAGTATCTTAGCCTCCCTGGGACATGTGCTGGCAGGTGAGTTCTCTCTGTTGCCTTCTGGGCGTCGTCATGCACTACCTGTGTGCAAGATGAGCCGCCACTCCAAATCTTTTATACCTTCGGCAATCAAACGTTTAAACTCCCTGTAGGGTTCTTTATGAGGCACCAAATGTAACCATACTGGCTGCTTGTATGTTGTGAATGTTGTGTGTGTTTTGTGTTATATGGTGTGATCATTCAATGCAAATATACTCATTAAAATGTCCTTCTAGAGGTTCAGGTGCCGTTAACCGTTAACCCTTTCTGGTTCACGTCCCCCTTGAACCTAAGACACGGATTAAGACATTCAATAAAACAAAAACTCACCATCTATGACAAGAAGTGGAAGCGTGTGGTATGAATCTGGAGACAGAGCTCTGCCGTAACCACACCTGTACAGTCCTGTGTCTGATTTGGTCACCTGTGTGATGGTCACATCCAGTCCAAATAGAGATCCTGCTTCCGGTGTTATGCTGTATCTGCCACTGTGAGCATTGTTTCC
The DNA here is from genome assembly GCA_024633595.2 of Lepomis macrochirus. NCBI lineage: Eukaryota > Metazoa > Chordata > Actinopteri > Centrarchiformes > Centrarchidae > Lepomis > Lepomis macrochirus. The sequence continues at coordinate 32,863,227 of JALXJV020000014.1, forward strand.
ATCTGTTTCAATGATAATGTCCTCTTGTCTTTTACATTCGCCCTTACAGAAGAACTTCCATGTTCCATAGATATCGTAAAATATAGTATCGCTGCATCCAAATGTGACGTTCTCTCCTTCAATATTTGTACGGACAAAACCAGAAAATCCAGCAAGTACTGGTGCTGTTGAAAAGAGGAACAATCATTATTTACTACCTGTAAGATGGTGCAGTTTGATCACAATATTTCCTGCCCTGTTTCACCACGTTTCACCACAGAATGTGACAACCAGAGTCTGTACAGCACAAATAACTCTTATTTATTCTTATACATTCTCCCACAACTAAATTTTTCTTCGAAAATCACTTAATGTGGTGAAAATGAATTTGGTTTTGTTTGGTAGAAACTCACCATCTGAAACTCTGACCTCAAAGTCACAGAATGATTCTGGAACTGAAGTCCTGCCCAGACCACACCTGTACCGTCCTGAGTCAGACTTGGTCAGATGTGTGATGGTCACGGACACAATTCCTCTTCCAAAAGGTCCAAATCTGTATCCAACGCTGTATCTGCCACTCTGAGCTGTGACATTGTTGGTTTGAACCAGAATATCTTCTGCTTTACATTCGTTCTTACAGAAGAAGAACTTACTGTATCCAAACAGAGCCAAGTAGCAACTAATTCCACCAGTTTCTCCCTCAGCTCCTGTATAAATGTAGACTTTTGCGCTGACGAGTCCAGTGTCTCCGCCACACAGTGCTGTTGGAAAGATCAGAATTTGATTTTGTTACAATTAATTCAACAAACCACCTTATAAACACATGGATATTCTTTGTGTACAATTTGTTTCTATCCATCAGTGAGCAGCTACAGTTCTCTGTCTGTGTAAAATCTGCAGGGAGCATCTCATCATTTTATCTTTGTTGTTCACAGCTCCAGCCACTTCAAAACCAAAGTTGACTCTTTTCAACATCAGTCAGCCCCAGAACCGGATGCAGGCAGGAACCCCAGCAGCCAGAGGACCCCAAAAGAGCAAAAGACCCAACCCACATGCTTCAGGGACAGCCACACCCCAACCCAAGGGAGAACAGCACAGGGCCGTGCCCTCTGCCAGGGAAGGAGAACACGGGAAAACCAGGTCCGACAGCCCCCATCCCAGCCAGAGGCCACCACCCCAAGTGCAGGCAGAGCCAGCGGCCCTGGAAACCAAGGCTGGTCCAGACCCCATAGGAGGACCCCCCCAAGTAAGAGTATGTTCCACACCATAACAGCCCCGCCCCAGAGGGTGTTATTTTTAATAAATAAAATATTCCAAATTATTAATGCTAATATTATTCTATAATTAACATTTCTTACATTTATTTATGGTTTAAAAATCATTTTGGTAAGATTTTAGTTAATATCAAACCATAAACACGACTTTGAACCTGAGCTGGATGTGCCTTTCTCTGCGTGTGCTTTTTCCTGCTCCTGTCTCCGCCCTCAGGGCCAGCTGTGTCCTCGGTTTCAGGCTCTGCTCACAGGATGTGCACTTGGCATCTTAGCATGAATCCAGAGTAACAACAAAAGTAATTAATCGAAATTTAATTTAATTTTAATTTATCCTGATGGTCAGTACTTCCTGTATTGAACACTGACTGTAAAACATTCTGCAGGTTAATGAGGGTTAATCCACAAAGATCACACAGACAAGCAGAGTTTGTTGTCATTACAGTGGGTTTGATTAGATTATGGGAATGTTGCTGCAGAAACAGAACATCAGAGAACAGCAGGACGTCTGAATGAGAACGCAGCCACTGAAAAACTCAAGTCATCCAACATTTGGACCAACGTCCAGCAGTGTGTGCTGCAGCTTTAAAGACACAGGTAATCAGTCCTCACCTGAGAAGAAGCAGAAGAACAGAACACGGTGGATATTCATTCTGAATTTGATCCTGATGGAGACAAATCAGCTGCAGGAGAACTGCCTCTGTCACTTTACTGCTTCCACTCTGATCAGTCAGGAAGATGAAGCTGCTTTAATTTCTCTCGTTTCTCCTCCCTTTCTGTGTGTGCGTGACTTCCCTCTGGGCACCTGTAGAGCCATACATATACTGTATACATGCTCACCAAAAAGTTTTTGTATTTTGTTTCCATATCCAGCTCCTACAGAGTGAAGAGCTTGGCTTGTAGCTGCTCAGCCATGGAAACCTGTCCTATGAAGCTCTCTACTCACTGTTCTTGAACTAATCTGAAGGCCGCACGACGTTTGGAGATCTGTAGCTATTTAGTCTGCAGAAAGCTGGTGACTTCTGCGCACTGTGCGCCTCAGCATGTGCTGACCCCACTCTGTGATTTTATGTGGCCCACCACTTCATGGCGGTTTCTGTTGTTCCCAAACCAGTGTTTCCCACACATTGAAGTATTTGTAGTGGCCCACCACATTATCAACGGTAACCGCCACATACAGCTCTGGAAAAAAATAAAAATAAGAGACCACTTCATATTTGTCTTAAATTAACATCTATACATGCAAGGCAACCATCCATTCCAGTGGCTGTTAAATTCAAACACAAGCACACCTGATTCTCCTGAATGAGGTTCTGATTAAGTGATCACCTGACCAAATCTTATTTAATGAGGAAAAACTAGTCGTGTCTCAAAGGTACTCCGAGCAAAAAAATTAACAATTGACCAAAAGAGTTGAAAAGAAAAGTTTTGAGTGAGAAACAGAAGGGTTCGTTTCTGCCTTTACTGGCAGAAGGACAGGGAGTGTGAGGTTTCTTCCATCCTTTAAATTTAAAAGACAGCAGTTCATAAGAACAAGGTCAAGCAACAAACATTGGGGACAACAGAGCTACAGACTGGTAGAAACAATTGTCCACTGACCCGGATGACCGTCAACTCATTCGAATGTCACTCAAAAACCTTAGTATGACATCAAGTGATTTACCAACCCGATCGCGATCTCATGCGCGTGCATATAGACTCTTCGGAAAAGCCGTGGTCTATAGTACGCTAAACGGCGATTTTGTGTGTATATGATACGCTGCAGTTTGCAATATGGTTGCAACACAAAGGGGGCTAGCCCTCCCCGTGCCTCACGGGACGATGTGCACAGCTGCAGGGTTAGCCGGTCGACATATATTGCGGGCTGAAGTCACGCAAAGCCAGGAAAAAGCCCTTCATCAATTAGAAGCAAAGACAAGTCAGGCTAAAGTTTGCAAAAGACCTTAAGTATTGGACTATAGAGGACTGGAGTGAGGTCATCTTCTCTGATGAGTCCAATTTTCAGCTTTGCCCAACACCTGGTCATCTAATGGCTAGATGGAGACCTGGAGAGGCCTACAAGCCACAGTGTCTGTCACCCACTGTTTAATTTGGGGGAGGATCAGTGATGATCTGGGGGGGCTTCAGCAGGGCTGGGATTGGGCAGATTTGTCTTTGTGAAGGACGAATGAATCAAGCGTTGTACAAGGTTATCCTGGAAGAAAGCCTGCTTCCTTCTGCTCAGACAGTGTCCCCCAACTCTGAGGATTGGTTTTTAAAGCAGGACAACGCTCCATGCCACAGCCAGGTCAATCAAGGCGTGGATGCAGGACCACCAGATCAAGACCCTGTCATGGCCAGCTCGATCTCCAGACCTGATCCCAATTAAAAACCGCGTGAATTTGATCAAGAGGAAGACGGATGGTAACAAGCCATCCAACAAAGCTGAGCTACTTGAATTTTTGCACCAGGAATGGCATAATGCCACCCAACAGCAAATGTGACAGGTGGAGAGCATGCCAAGACGCATGAACACATGTATCTGTTTGTTATTTTGACCATTTTTATTTGGAATTTGGAAGGATTTCCAGAGCTGTTTCTTTTTTACCAATTAGAATGTGTAAAACCGTAGGCTACTGGAATACAGAGCTGTGCGCATATTCGCTCAGCATCTCCTCTCGCTCCGTCGCTCCTTCTCTCCCTTCTCTCTCCCAAAAACATTGACAATGGACTCGTATATGAATTGAATGCTTATGCTGCGTTCCAGGCGACTCGGAACTGTGACCTCCACTTGAAGTCTTGTGAACTTGGAGAAAAAAATATGTACTCCAACTTCACAAGTAGTCATCTTCTACCCAGAAGTTATTCAGTCATGACTTTTGAGGATTACCAACCCGATGTATAGAAGGACACACAGGTAACGTATATTTATCAATTGTTTTTAATAAAATGGCCATCCTTTAATTAACACCAAGTGCACTGCTGAGGGTTTAACTGTGCATAAGTTTGTCACAGTAAGCCAAGTTTATCGTTTACATTTTAGCGTCATGCACCAACATGCAACTGAAACGCTTCGAGGTCTGAAGTCGGATATATTTGAACTTGGATGTTTCCCAGTTGGAACCTGTCTGGCACGCGGCATTAGAATCATGAACATCACTGTTAATGTCAGAGACCTAACTTCAAAGAAGTTAATATCAAGTAGCCTAGTTAATAAGGACAGCTATGTTAAGGTTAGAAAAGGGATGGTCAATATCAACTGCACCCCACCCCACCCAGCGGCGCCACAGTTACCCAGTTATTTTGTGGGAAACACTGCAATCGCTTCCACTTTGTTATAATGCCACTAACAGTTGATCGTGCAATATTTAGTAGTGAGGAAATTTCACGAATGGACTTGTTTCACCGGTGACAACCTATCATGGTACCACGCTTGAATTCACTGAGCTCCTGAGAGCGACCCGTTCTTTCACAAATGTTTGTAGAAGCAGCCATGCTGAGGTGTTCGACTTTATTTACACCATGGAAGTGACTGAATTCAATGATTCGAGAGGTGTCCCGATACATTTGGCAATATAGTGGACACGATTTATGATACCAAAACCCACCACCAATGATAACTGACCGTGTAGACGTGCTGGAGACCATCCTGGTTTTCAAAAGAACGAGTAAATTTAATTTAACGACAGTGTTGGGCTGGGCGAGATGGCCAAAAATGTTATCATGATAAAAAATGTCAGTTCATATCAATATTTATCATGTTACGCCCCAAACTTTGATGGCAACATGGGGCAAACAACACCCCACAACTGGCCCAACCTCAACACAAATAAACACCTTTAAAACAACAAAATCACGGTAATTTATTAACATAACTAGACAATAAATTAAGAACACCAAAACACAACAACATAACAGAAATGCCCCAGCTGAGAGGCAGCAAGACCAGCAGTCCCAAAATCAAGAAGCCTCCCCTCTGACACTTGCACAGCTGCTTTAAGGACCAGCTTCCAAGGCCAGGTGGACCTCATACAGCAATTAGTTGGAGAACTCCTGCAACAAAACTAGAAGACAGACAAGAACACTGACAGCACAGAAGAAAAACATACAGCCGTAACACCCCCACCCTTAAAACAAAGAATAATTTCTTTGTCACAATCACATGTACAAAAACACTCAACATGGACCAAATATAGCTGAAGCATTCACTGTGACAAGTTAATTATTCTTAAGAATGCACTGGACTTAACTGAAGAAATGACTTAACCAGGCTGTATAAGCAAACTGAAATTACAAAATAAATCCACAAGACACAACACCTCACAGGTACATTAATCCAGGTTTGAACTCAAATGGCACATGTTGCTCAGAGCACCCACATGGCAACTCTTCAAGCCTCAATATTAAGCAAATCCTGGACAGTTTTATCAACCAAATTGAGATGTTGACATGGGTCAAATGTGGAACATAACTAAATACATGCAAGGGATAACCAAGTTGACACCGAGTTTAACAGCACCAACCACACTAGTAGCCAAATCCGTGGGTGCCACTCCCACAAAATGGCTGCCACCATGAGGTGAAAAGACCACAAAACACAAATACAAGCTACTGCAATTACCTACACCCCTGTAACAATGGTGACCCACTCAAAAGTGCAGCGCAACAGCCACATACCAAAAAGGGTCATCACAAGTAGACCAACTACAAGGTGGCTGCCATACACTTACAGCAACACACCACGACCCAACAAAAGCGAACTGTCGCAACACAAAATGGGCACCATGTGGCATCAACCACATACACAAGTTACCGTGAGGCCATAGGAAACAGTCAACACAATCGAACCTTACGAACTGGGAGGATACCCCCACCACGTTAAATCCAAAGATCTGTGGCGTTAGCACATCCCAAACACACAAAACTCAAATAATGTTTTGTAATTAAATACACAACTGCAATAACACAAGTGACCACACCAGAAGGTGGACTGCAACAACCACAACACAAAATGGTCACATTGTAGTAAAGTACACACAAATGTTGCCAACTTACACCTAAGAAGCAACCGACGAGTGACCTAAAAAATGTGGAGCACAGTTACCACTAAATAAAGGTCACAATCCACAAGTTATTGCTAACAGAAGTATTTATTACCACTAGAAGAAAGGTAACCAAACAAAGCAGTCATCTCACACAAATTGCTAAAGCTGTTGCGTATAGTGCTAGGGAAAACGAGCTGCATAGGAGACACCCCAACCTGCCTACTAAGATGGGTAAACTAACCTAGCTAGTCTTCAGTGGCTTGCCGAGCTCGAGGCAACTTTAAACGCTGAACTCAGTGCATCACCGAAGGCCACAGATGTAGCCATCTGCGATAACTGAAGCGTGCCCCCACTCAGGTTTACCACCAAAAATAAGAAAGGCAAAACAACAAAGTGGCAAGCTCTTTAAACCTGCCCGGTGGCTAACTAGTCAGGGTGCTCAACAGTAAAATTCCCAGGCTACTGAGTTACCTCAGTCAAAAGCACATGTAGCAACAACTTATAGATCTAACAAACGAGCACCCCAACCTTTGGTGGCAACATGGGGCAAACAACACCCCACAACTGGCCCAACCTCAACACAAATAAACACCTTTAAAACAACAAAATCACGGTAATTTATTAACATAACTAGACAATAAATTAAGAACACCAAAACACAACAACATAACAGAAATGCCCCAGCTGAGAGGCAGCAAGACCAGCAGTCCCAAAATCAAGAAGCCTCCCCTCTGACACTTGCACAGCTGCTTTTAAGGACCAGCTTCCAAGGCCAGGTGGACCTCATACAGCAATTAGTTGGAAAACTCCTGCAACAAAACTAGAAGACAGACAAGAACACTGACAGCACAGAAGAAAAACATACAGCCGTAACAATCAGGATAAATGTCAAATATTTCTTTCAAGTTTAAAGGCTGATTTTTGCTCCTGAGTGAAAGTTAAAGTTAAACATGACAAACACTTGCAGTGGATCACCTCACAAAGCTTGAGGTTGAACATTCAGAACAATTATGATGATAAACTCTTTTTTAACTAATGCACATGAGAAAAATTAGGTCAAATCTACTATCAGACCTCAACAAAATGAATGTTATATATATTCTTTGTATAAAAATACACTCAACATCCCTGAGACTGTAAATGAAAAGTCAAACACAAATGTGCAGCTGACCTCAGACCCTGCAGGGGAGATAAATTCAGATGAAGCAGGGAGGAGAGTAGGGCTGGTGGGGTGTGTGTGTGTTGTGTTTGGAGGAGGAACTCACTCATTTAAAGAAGTAAAAAGTTCCTGGTTTGTCAGTGGAGGAGGAAGAGAAGCAACAGTAAACCTTCAGAGCCTCAACATGGATTTCCCTCAGCCTCTGATCTGCTTCTTCTTCCTCTGTGAGTATTCACTTTTTTCACAGTGTTGCCTCTCTCACTTGAAATGTCAGGGCCTGACTCTTTGTTTGTGTCTGTGAGGATTAATATTGTTCTACTTTGGTAAAGCGTCTGTGAGTGCCACAGGATGTTAGAAAACTCACATTAATTTGCCCTTCCCCCCCCTTACCGTGGTCAGAATAATCTCAGTAAGATTATTGCTCTGATCTTAAAGGAAATATTTCAATTTAAGGAAGTCAGCCATTTTGTATAAATTAAAATGTTTTAAACCTGTTTGAGGCCTTCAGGATGCTGAACAACGGTTTCATATTCTCGATTTGATGTCACACCTGGGCTTAGGTTTGGCATGTCAACTCTATAGCGCCCGCTAATGACCTTTTAGCCTTCCAGAAGCTATGGATTCAAACGTCAGCTAAATGAATAAATGATAAACCATAAATCCAGATCACAAAACAGCGCTGCAAAAGAAACGGTGTTCTTTTGAACAGGGGGATGTGTCGCAAATGAACGTTATACAGAAGGCAAACAACAAATGATTTCAAACAAAATAGTGCCAGTACCAAAACTATCTGAAATGATTATTGACCAGTTACCTTAACATCAGTTGTAATGAAAAGTCTTGAGATTGTCTGAAACCATGGAAACCAAGGAAGTGCAACACAAACTCGACCCGTTAGAATTTGCATATAGGAAGCAGAGGATAATGGAGGATGCTCTTTATTACATGCTGCCTAATATTTATTGTCATCTTGATCGGCCTAAACAATGTGCTCGTTTTCTTTTTGTAGATGTTTGATCTGCATTTAATACCATCAGACCCCAAATTATGATGGAGAGATTCAGCAGTTACAGTGTGTCAAAGCAAAAGGGGCAGTGTCTTCTCATATTATTACTGACGGTGGGTCTCCACAAGGGAGCACTATTTCCCCAGTTTTATTTACCCTGCAGAACCAACACATCTTATCATGTAACTAATACATTTGCTGACGATACAGCATTAGTTGGTTTGATTCAAGATGATGATGAAAACAGCTAGCGGGTCTGGGTAGATCAGTTTGTTGGTTTGTGCAGGTCCAGTTTTCTTCAGGTGAAAACCAAGAAAACTAAACAAATGATTTTAGATTTTAGGAATGGGAACAACATGCAGCAACAAATGAGTATTGATGGAGAGAATATAGAAACGGTGCAAATACAGAACAATGATAGACCCTAAACAGTTATGGAACACTGATGTTATCTATAAGAGCAGAGAGGACAACCTGTTCTCACTCCCGACTCGTCACATATGGACACATGGTCCTTACATATTCCATATGTAAATTTACTATTTTAAAAGCTCATTATTACAGTTTTAGTTTTCTCTGTAATGTTGCACAGTGTTAACAGTGAGTCTTGACATTCTCAGCCCTGGATCTCATTTTCTGCTGCCATAAAAATATGTATTTAAATAACTGAATTAATATAATAAACGTGCAATGACGAAGTCTGACTAGTCAGCTGTGTCAATACTCATACAGAGGTGGACAACAAGCTACAGAGAAAGTTTCATGCATAGTTATTTATTAAAACCACAACAAGAACACACACAAAAAACACAACCATGAATCTCAACACAATTAAAATGAAATATGTCTACAGACTAATATTGTTGAGAAATATTGTGAGTCAGGTTCAGGTGTGAAGAAGATTCAGAGACTGATGAAGACTTAACATAACATTATTTATTGAGCCTAACTAATCAGTCTATTGTCTCCCTGACAAGGACAAGTGCATGTGAGAAAACCTAAAGCTAGAATGTCAGAAAAGACTGAAGGGGTCAGCTAAATTACTCTAAGCTTAGACCTGTCTCACCTTTCCCTTTACAGCAACAAAGCCCCTTTAGAAATATTCTAAATTGATGTCCTGGTTGACTCTGTCCAGGAAAATACCAAAACATAAAGTGAATCCCAACACGTTCTCATCTCAGTGTGTCATGTTACAGCGTGACAAAACGTAAGTATATTACGCTTAACCAGCAATGATAAGCAAATGCACCACATACATAAACGGTAGATGAGTAATTGTTTTAATTCTATATAACTATCCCAGCTGTTCGAGTGCTGTGATAGTTTTCAGTCTTTGGTGTAAATGTGCACAACCATGTTTCACCACACAGGTTGACCATTACAATCAACAGAGCTGCTGTTACACTCATTTGATGAAATTCTACTACTATAACCCAACAACATGAGACAAATAAAGGATGACAAACACAATGACTTCATTAAACTAAAATAACAATGACAAATAAAAGTGGAAATCTTTCATTACAAAATAACACTTGGTTTGACTTACTGAGTAACTGGTAAATGCTGGACTGTATTGATTTCTGTTTAGGAAAGAATAACCAACACCTGCATTTCTGAAGACAGATTTGACTTTTCAGAATAATAAAGTAATAAATTGCTGAACACCCTGAAACAAATGATCAGCTCTGTGTCATCAGAAGAGAAGTGATAATATAATTTATAGCTAATATCTGCCAAAAGAAAAGGAAGAATATGGAACCATGCAGCACATTTTAATCTGCACAGTGTAAAACCAAAAACATTATCATTTGTATCCTGTGTTAAAATGTATGAGACCCTTGCTTACAGGTTCTGGTAGATGGACTCTTCACATGTGGAAACTGGAGGACAGTTCTGATAGATGGACTGAAAATAAAACAGGAACAACATCAAACCTGAAATGCAGCAGCAGCCACACTAACAGACAGTTATTTGTTATTCCAAAGTAATTGTTTGTTAATGTGTGAGTGATGACATTTTAAAAATCCATAATATATAATTTTATAATTTAATTTCAGTATTTTAGAGCAAGAAGTAGAAGGTCATTTCTAAAGTAAGAGTAATTCCATGTAACAAGATAAATTGTGCCATAATAAGACCAGCATAATGTATTGAAAATAAATATATATAGTAAAGGGCAGAGATGTGACGAGACACTCGTCTCACATGTGCTGGGCCACATGGCGTTTGCTTCGGGGCCGGATGTGGCCCACGGACCGTCAGTTGAATAGGCCTGCCTTACATGCTCGCTTATAACTTTTTTAAAGGTGGGTCACCAACACTGAAAATCAATTTGTGTTGGTGGTCAACGTTGATATTGCGTTGATAAATAAATGAAAGTATGGGAAACACCTCATGTCCTTGAAATATCAGACAGTAGAGGAAGTTTAAAAGCTAGTCGTTATGTGTATCCTTTTGTAAAAACTGCAGGTTGCAGTGAGCGTTCATGAAAGTCTCCCGTGGTTCACAGAAGATCAGCCCGCTGTTAATACACCTTAAGAAAAAATACTTTGCTATGTCGGATTTCTGCTTGTCTTGAAACATGTTAAAGTTATAATCCTTGAGATTTTTATTAAATAAAAAGATATTTTGATCATTTGTATAGTTGCATTTCGTTTGTTCAGTAAAACATTTTCAATGTATTTACAGTCTGTAAAGACGTTTTTTGACCTACAGAGTGCACCTTAGGCTAAAAACTGTGTAAGGACACAATGCATTTAGGATCCCCAGTTATTTTATCTGATTGCCTTTTACCTGCATTGCTGATAACTGATGGTTCTCTTGCGGCCGTCCGGTGAGTCTGGTGGGCTGTAGCATAGGTTTGTTTTGCTCTGAGATGCTCTGATCTGGAAAAGTCTATAATATGATATGTTAGTCTGGACCAAGGTACCAGCTGAGAGATCGACATTTCCATCCACAGAGCCACATTGTTCTTCTTCAGTCCAAGTTCTCAATCTTAACCACTGAAACTGATGTAAACAGAGACAAAACAAACACCTCACCTCCATCTGTACGCTGCCTGCATTTCCTCTGGTGTTCACATCAATGTTCCTCCTTTTCTTCCGTTTGTAGATGACCAGCAGAAAAACAGCCAACAGGCCACAAACCAAAGGCAGGCTCACAACCAGAGGCAAGAAGTAATCTGGGCGAGGGACATAGGAGAGGGCTGGGAGCAAAGAGAGAGAGAGAGAGATAAGTATACACAGTTTAAAAGGGGTCTTTTTATCCTGTACTGGGAGATTAGGGTCACGTGTGAACATTTTTTTTGAATTCTGACTTTTTTTCTCAGAATTCTGACTTTGATCTCAGAATTCTGACTTTAATCTCAGAATTCTGACTTTGATCTCAGAATTCTGACTTTGATCTCAGAATTCTGACTTGTCATAGATGCGATCAACATTCCTTCCAAAGGGCACTGATCTAAAACATGGATTTTATGAAGAGGGTATTACATTCAGGTCAGCTGGTAGAGATGAAGCAGACACAGTGTTTTGGTGAGTAACATTGACTGCACACACAAACATAGTTTTGTCACAGGTCAGCAAATGCAGGATTGGACCCAAAATGTTTTCACTGATTTATTTTTAAGGTTTAAGATGAAAGCATTAGATACAACACACTTTTGACAAGGTGCCATGTAGGGGCTTTCTCCCCTTTATGTTTACCTTGTTGTGGTGGGGAAGCTTGTGTGTCTCTCAGACCCTTGATAGTTATACTAACGGGTACCTATAGCCCCTATCAGGTTTAACCAAGTCAGACAGATATCAAGTCCCTTTGATGCACAACATTATATCTTTGCAATGAATTAATTTAATCATTCAGTATTCCAGATATTCCTCAACTAACTTGTTTTTGAACGTCACAAATCATATTTTCATTTTTACTTTTACAATAAAGTGGATAAAGTGGGGGCGGCTGTGGCTCAGCAGGTAGAGCGGGTTGGCCGTTAATCGGAAGGTTGGCGGTTCAATACCCGGCTCCCCCAGACTGCATGTCGAAGTGTCCTTGGGCAAGAACCCCAAATTGCCCCTGTGTATGAATGTGTGTGAATGTTAGTTTCCGTTTGAGCACTTAGGCTCAGTGAGTGTGTGTGAATAGTGAATGCAGAAGTAGTGTGATCGAAAGCCAGTGGTCGAAAAGACTAGAAAGGCGACAAGTATGGAGCATGGAGCATGCTATGGAGCATTTACATAAAAAAATGACCCATATTCATTTCCTATGTGTTTTCACTATGGAATTTAATAAGTTTTTAAATTGTAAATTTCTGCTATTCTGCTTCACCGACTTAATTTGTTATGGGTTCAAATCAAATGTATAATATTCATGTGTAATAAGAAATAGGGTATGTGTAGCATCTTTAATAAAACCTGATGAGTTTTACAAGATGTAGACTGAAGAAGAAAATTACTGTAAAATTTTATATGAAATTTACTTTTCTACGTACTGACCTGTTAATTTTAAGGTTTTAAGAACATTAGTTTTGTTGATGAAGAGATAAATAAATCACACACACGTTTTTTTACAAGGTGGTTTGTTCAGTTAATGATCACAAAAGCAAATTCTGATTATTGGATTTTGGCTGATGAGAGAAGGTCTAAGTTCTCCTGATCAACACATTACACAGGTGTTAATCTGTGATCATTCAATGAAAATGTGATCATTAAAATGTCCTGTTAGGGGTTGAGGTGCACACCATCAACCCTCTTTGGTTTACGACCACTTCCTGACTTCTCTTTTGAATTCACATGCTCTGAACAGACTGTAGGATTATGAAGACACATTTTTATGACATTTAATCAAACAAAATCTCACCATCTGTGACAATGAATTTAATCCTGCGGTGAGAATCTGGAGACAGAGCTCTGCCGTAACCACACGTGTACCATCCTGAGTCCGACTTGGTCACCTGTGTGATGGTCACATACAGTCCAGATGCAGATCCTTCTATATATTTGATGCTGTATCTGCCACTCTGAGTTCTGTTCTCATCTGTTTCTATGAAGATGTCCTCTTCTTTATTACATTTTCCCTTACAGAAGAACTTCTGCCTTCCGTAGATGGTATCGATGCATTGAAGTGTGACGCTTTCTCCTTCAGTAAATGATGCGGATAAAACCAGAGAAGTCAGCCAGCGGTGCTGTTGGAAAGATGAGCAAACATTTGTTAGTTTCCGTACTTCCTGTAAGACGCTGCAGTCTGATCACAATATTTCCTGCTTCACATTAACACAGAGTCACACTGGGAGCTGCCCAGTTCAACCACAGCCTGTGATCTAAAAATCATTCTAATATTAAGTAATTGAGAGTCCATACATCATAAATAACTCAAACTATTTAATAATAAAACTAATAATACTAAACATGTTGAATATACTAAACCTATCCAGTTTAATGACTTTTAGTAGAAACTCACCATCTGAAACTCTGACCTCAAAGTCCCTGAATGATTGTGGAACCGAAGTCCCGCCCAGACCACACCTGTACCGTCCTGAGTCAGACTTGGTCAGATTTGTGATGGTCACAGACACAATTCCTGTTCCAGATGATCCATCTCTGTATTTAACGCTGTACCTGCCACTCTGAGCTCTGACATCATCTGTTTGAACCAGAATATCTTCTGCTTTACATTCATTCTTACAGAAGAACTTCCTGCTTCCAGGCGGAGACAAGTAGCAGCTAAGTCCACCAGTTCCTCCCTCAGCTACCGTATAAACTGAAACTGCACTGACGAGCCCAGTGTCTCCACCACACAGTGCTGTTGGAAAGATGAACAGAGAATCCTGATGGTCAGTACTTCCTGTATTGTACACTGACTGTAAAACATGAGATGAGATGAAGAGGCATTCATTCATTCATTCATTAGCAAAATTAAATTGATTCTGCAGCAGCTGTTGTGATGGTTGCTGTTTTTGCACTTTCCCTACTTGCTAACATTAACTACATAAATAAGAAACAACAAATAATCGATCATGAATGTTACGTTTAGTCTAAATTGCTTAACATTTCATTACAGTGGGCTGGATTAGATTGTGGAAATGCTGCTGCAGAAACTAGTAACAGAGAACATCAGAGAACAGCAGGACGTCTGAATAAGAACGCAGCGACCGAAAAACTCAAGTCATCCAACATTTGGACCAATGTCCAGCAGTGTGTGCTGCAGCTTTAAAGACACAGGTAATCAGTCCTCACCTGATAAGAAGCAGAAGAACAGAACACGGTGGATATTCATTCTGAATTTGATCCTGATGGAGACAAATCATTCAGCTGAAAGAGAACTGCCTCTGTCACTTCACTGCTTCCACTCTGATCAGTCAGGAAGCTATAGATGCTTTAATTTCCTTCCTCTATATCTCTGCGTGTGTCTTGGTTTGCTATAACTAGCTGCACCCACAATATGATGACACAATACTACTAAATCCTGTATTCAAAAATATTTAAGGACAAAATGAGAAAGTTCCTTGAATTTCAACAGTATTGTCCAGTTTAAATTTTATGTAAAGTCTTAATTGTCAGATCTGTTAGAGACTTGCTTGAACCACTGCTGTGAGTTGATCTAAACTGAAAAGCAGAAGTCTCCTGTTTGTGATAAACTTCACTGGTTGACACAGAGTCAGTGTGAGTCTGAGCTGCTGTAGTGTTCCAGTTTCAGCTGCTATCTATCTGTAATTATCTGACCACAAACCATCAAATACCGGACAGATCAGTTTATTTAGAGCAGCCAGTAATAAGTAATGGACCATTTTCACTTTTCAAACACAACCACTGAAACCTCGCCTCTCAGTGACTTTTTTATTTACAATTTATTATTTGCTTTGTCCTGATGTTTAAGAATTAAACAATAATCTATTTATGTTAATGTTTATTTATGTTCTATGTTTGTTCACAGGAAGCACTCCTTTGTGCCTCTTTGTGGTCGTTTTGTTGTAAGTCAACTATAATTTTGACCTCAAGCAACTAGCTGTGTCTGACTGTGGGTTGTTCTTCCTGCTTTCTTTACAGAATAGTTACTGCAAAACTGGCAAAATGTGGACTAAGGAGCCCTGTCTACTACAAAGTAGTATGAGATTCAGTGTGCCATGCAAAGCTATGTAGGAGGAACTGAATATAAATATCAACATGAAATTTAAAAATATTAAACGTTAATATATTCAAACCCCGCTTGCCCGGACTTTCTGTGTGGAGTTTGCATGTTCTCCCGCGTGTCCGCGTTGGTTCTCTTCGGGTGCTCGGTCCTCTCTGACTGAAATGTGAACCTTGTTATCTTTCATATGTAGGCAAACTGCTGAGTCTTGACCTGAGGCTTTGGAGCTTCTGTGGCGAGCAATACGTTTATGTAGAGGTTGTTTAGTTGGGAATTGTTGGGCTTCTGTAAATAACTTCAGAGTTTGGCCTAGACCTGCTCTTTAAGGAAAGCGCTGTGAGATAACTGCTGTTGTGATTTGGTGCTATATAAATAAAATTAAATTGAATTTCCCCAACATACAGGTCTGTGCATTCCTCCTGCACTAGACAGCAAACTCTAGATTGCTTTTCTTGCTTTTCTTGTGTTTGGGTATCGCGGTCTTTCGGGTGGACCATAACATAAAACTAAACTGCATACCTATAATTGCTATACATGTCAGAGGTCGCACGCCTGGACAACCAGGGGTGAAGTATCTTGCTCAGGAACAAGTTGGTGGATGTGTCACAGTGGGAATCAAACCCACTGCATGTGTCTTATCCACGGAACCATCGCCACCAGTGTAATTTCTCTGACGTATGGAATCACAATGTTGTTGCATCCCCTGTAGTGTCAGTGTTCTTCCTGGATCTTGTGGCTGTTTTCACAAAGGTCCATTTAGGACATCCACATGTTGTGTCTTACGCTTTCAGGTGGTTCTGTTCCTTTTATGGGGCTTGGGCACTGCTTGGTATGTTCTCAGGTCTGTGGTGCAGGGTTCTGATGACCCCTAGTTTATACTTCAGTGTGTGGTGGACAGCTTCCAGGGACAGGGTCCCTGTTACTTTAGGGTCCACATTATCCAGAGAATTCACTGTCAACAGTTTTCATTGGGACTATGTCTTCAGAAAGAAACCCTGTTTAAGAAGCTGCTGTAAGACAGAGTGGAAAAATAGCTGCCTTAGAAACAAAGAGCAAAGAATAAATTACTTTATTTTGGCACTTTGGATTGTTCGCTTTATGTCTGCATTTCCTCAGAGCTCTGACTGGATTTATCTTCATCATCATGAAGCTCTGGTCGCTCTGAGTAACAGGAGATACTTCAGCCTGAAACTTAAGGTCTTTATTTTTCAGATTATACCCTTAACAACACATCTTCTGCTTTCCAACATGGTGTCATTACTTCTATAAAAAACAGAATCAACTCTGGAAAGGTAGCAGTGATATGAGGAGATGATGGTACAGCTCTGCCGGTAGGAACCCCTTATTAGTAGTAGTAAGCCCCTTATTCATAAAGGTTCTTTCCTCCTCCTTTCTGTCTCAGCTCTGCCTTTTCTCTTTCTCTTGTTCTCCTGTTCAGTCAGTGCGCACACTCCGCACTGACTGATGCAGCAGCGACCTCTAGTGCTCACAGTGATCCAGCACATCTCAGCTGGGTGAGGCCTGACTTCACCCAGCTGTGATGTCAGCCTGTAGAGTCCAGAGCAGCTGCTGTCTGTTACTCTTTAAATGCTCAGAGTCAGAAAACTTTATTGATCCGGTGAGAGGAAAATCTTTGTTACAGATGCTGACTTGCACATCAGGGCATGAAAGGAATAGAAATAATAGTAGCAGCTGTTAAGTAGAGAATATAAGAAAGTATAAAAACACAGGAATATAATAAAAGTGGATATATAAGGTACTAACAGAAGTGCAATAATAACTAGCAGGGATGAATAAATAGTGTAACATTCATGATTCTGTTACAGCTCTTCACAATTCAAAGATTTATATTTAGATATTCTGCAAAAAGCAGCATGTTTGTCACTGTGTGTATTTAGATGCAGATAAAACATGTTTTATTATTAAAAAACAGGCCTCAGGTACTTAAGTGTTTGTACTTGGTACAAAGTTGAGGTACTTTTACTTTAATTCACATATTTATCAGACAGCTTTAGTTTAAAATGACACAAAAATTGACACAAAACATGAGAAGAGTTTATTCTCAACAGTTTATACGAGTACAGCTGAAACGATGAACTGGTTTAGTGTTTAACATTGTGAAGGAGTCACTTTGGGCTCTGTGAGGCATTTCTCACTATTTTCAGAATATTTACAAATCAATCACTTAATAGAGAAAAAAATCAGCAGATTCATCCTGAATGAAAATAATTCTTAGCTGCAGTCCGATACAACATGGTTCAAAATGAGCTCCGGCTCATAATTATTATTTAGTCTGTAGAGTTTTAATGTTGACGTTATTTGCATTATAATGAGATGAAACTAAGACTTTTAATCATAACACCTGATTAGGTTGTGCAGAGTTCTGAGAAATGAAAACTCCTCTACTACAGAAAATATAAATCAGAATAGAAACATTTCTTTTAAACAGACTACAAATAACAAAAGCAAATTAAATAATAAACATTACAAGCTTAGATAAACTTAAAAAAATAAAATCTAACAGCATGTTGTGTAAATTGTAAACTGTAAATTGTAGACCATCTTCACTGCTCGTCTGATGAACCTGGAGTCCAGGCCAACAGAGGATCCTCCTGTTTAGAGAAAACACAGTTGAAAGTGTGAAGAGGTGAATTAATATTGTGAATGTAACTCCTTTGTGTGAGTTAAAAGGTGAACAGCAGCAGAGCACAGCAAGTGTTTTCATATCAGGCTGTCACTTTAAGAGGGTAACCTCTGACCCAGAGGTGTGACAGACTATGATGTTTATTTTAGGAGAGGCCTCCGATTGGTCCATGTAGATAGCAAGGGGCGGGACTAATGCTGCGTTCCCAGCAACTCGGAACTGGGAAATTTCCGACCTCCAACTAGGAAAAGTACCCCAGAACGCCACTTGAAGTCGGATGTCCTACTTGTGAACTCGGAGAAAAAATTTGTACCCCGACTTCACGAGTAGCAGCAGAATGACTTCAGAAAACAATGTCAGCGCCCATGGAAGCACACTTTGTAAATGGTAAACCATAAACTAAATGGCAACAAAACGTATATTTGCATGTATTTGAATTAAAATAATAAATACGATCATGCAGTAAAACTTGTTCTGCATGTATATTGATGTAGAAATATGTTTTACACATACGGTAGCTGGTACAGTAAAGAATCTCATAAAGTCATCTTTTCTGCATAAAAGTTATTGTTAAAAATGCAGAAACATTAGGAAGTGTAACGGACAACATTGACTTACTTCAGGGCTATCAACTTGGGGTACACATAACTAGTAACGTATGGGCTATTTATTTCAGTTGTTGCAGTTAAACTGCCATCCTTTTAATTAACACCTAACGACTGCTGAGGGTGCAACTGTGTGTTCACTTTGTCATGGTCACCCATGATTTTCGTTCACTTTCGCGTCATGCACCACCATGCACCTGGAACGCTTTGATATCGGAAGTCGGAAGTTTCAACTGGGAAATATCCCAGTTACGACCAGTCTCGAACGCGCCATTACAGGCAGAGCAGATCGGAGTACACAGGTGTTTTGCCAAATGTGTGTGTTTTGTGGAGGCAGTGACCAGCTGCAGAAGAAGAAAAAGTGTAATTTAATTAATGTACAGAGACAGTTGGCTAGTTTATTATGTTTGTCTCACTGCTACACAGTTTTGTGTGTTGTACTGTGAGTGAGAGCTAATAGTCTGCAGATAGCAACAGATTAGCACCATCGCTAACAGCAAGCTAACGTGGTATGAACACTGGAGCCCTGACAGCGCTGTGTGTGACCGGCTGTTATCGTTATGCTTCCAGGAAGACCGTCCTGTGGATTGCAAGACAACAGCGGGGAGTCATCTGGATAAGGGTAAACATTGCTGCCCAACAGGCGCTCCACTGAGCAGCACAGCAAACACTGCGGAGCCACAACGAGTTGACGGACTTTGGAGAAGTTCGCCCAGAGGAAAAACCACCTTTCTCCTCATGTGAGCCCTCAGCTGTGGTGAGTGAAAGCATCTTTTAACATCCTGACTCTGCTGCTGGTCCTGCATGGGCCAAATTGTTGTGCTGGATGGGCTGAGAGTAGGCTATGGATTATGGTTGTTGTCATATTGTTGTTGTCATACAGCTACTTTCATACTGCGTTATTATTCAGGATTATGAGGCCAGTTTGCTGCTCGCTGTGCTGGGAATGGGATTTTTATTGGCGGGCAGTCTTTCTGTTTTGATTGCAGGATCTCTGTAGAAAGCGACTATAGAACAGGTCTGGATCCCTAAAACAAAGTCTGTGGATGTTGTTATTGACTTCAGTGCTGTTGAGCTCACTGCTGTTTGCTTATGGCCCTGTAGGCTCATTTGTCCTGAGCTTAGACGTGGATGGAGCCATGCCGTTTGTTGACATGTTAAAAAACACAGAAGCAAGAGAGAGTATTTGTAGCTTTACTGGTGTCTATGTTTTGAAATGGTTGGATTCTTTAGCTCATATTTATAAGTAGTATTCAACTAGTATATATTCTGCCTAATAGAATTCCTGAATTTCAGTTATGAGTTTTGGTTTAGTGTGCCCCCCCAGGATTTTTAGTGGCCCCATCTGGCCACCCCTGGGAAAATTTTCTGATCATAACAGCCTGCACTGAGGCCCGTTGTTACTACCTTACGCTGCTGAGTTGAAGGCTAGCCAAAGTAAGCCGCAGTCCTCAGCTGTAAATGTGACCGCTGTGTGTTTGTTTGGAACCTCACAGTCAGGAGTTAACTGGGTGTCGGGGAGCTGCACCTTTTAACTCACTTGCAGCTCTCTGTGTACCTCAGAGCGATCCCTGCTACCTGCGTGTGCTAATCCATCCTTTCACCTTTTGCCGTCATGCAAAAGTACTTCTGAAACAACGTATTGATGAATCGCAGAAATACTCTATAGAAGCTTGAATACTAAAATCATTGTTAGTTGCAGCCCTAAACTGAAGTAATGAAACTGTAGGAAACTGCTGGTACAAAACACAAACTGAATACTACCTGCTTCCAACTTTGTCAGTCAAACTGAATAAAAAATCTCAGTTGCTATTTTTTGATTATTTACCTCGTTCTCTGTTGCTCCTCCCCTTGCTCCCCAGCAGCTGTTTTCATCAGTTCACGAGCAACATCTTCCCATTGTCCACGGTGTATTTTGTCTTTGATTTTAATCATATCTTCTTTTGCTAAATCCTTCACAATCTCTCCCAGAGCGTTTTCCTTCTCCTCAAAAACAGTTCTTCATGCAGAACGTTTCTGGTGCAACAGCTTGAGTTTCCACAGCACTGACTCCTTCCCAACAGAGGTATAATGAACGCCACCAAAACGATACCAAAGAGAATAAATCCACCCCTAACCTGAAAGAGAAACAAAGACGGTTAAATTATTACAGCATTTCTGTGTTCTTGCTGTCATTTCATTAAGACAGTACTAGCTGATGTAGTAGAACAAGAACACAGTGACAGAAAAGGTGACACACTGACATGATGCAAACACTCACCCTGGACTCGTTTTTCAGTGTAGCGATGAGGACTCGGTCAACGTGAGTGAGATTATTCTCCTTTGCTTTGCAGGCTAACTGAGCCTGTTGTTCAGACTGATCATTCTGGCAGCAAACATACCAGTCTCCATCGATGTACACAAAAGCAAGCCAAAGCAGACCGATCAACGCTGCTTTAAGAATCTTACAAAAGAAAGAACCCCAAAACTGCATTTGTGAGGCCGGCACCAGCATCGTGATCGCACCTGAACACAGGTATCCAAAGGCTCTCTGAAACGGCCTGTCTGTCCCAAGTATCAAGAGAATTATTGTAAAAATGGGCAGAGCTATGTATAACTTACAGTGAAAGTCTTCTGGTTCGCAAGTACATGCAAAGTCCCTGTCCAGCAAAATAGTGTAGGTAAACATCAGAATGATTGAAACGTAGGTGCTGATCTTCCCAGAAACTAGTTTTGTCAGTACGTTGTCCATCTCTGATGTACAGCTGGCATCAACTCCCAACTACAGCCTATACCTTCTGAATATATACCAACATGAAACATGTATTTCCTGTTTTTTGCTTTGCATTGCGTGTGTTGCAGATGAACAGAAAGTGAGTCATCCACATTTGAAACTGCAAGAATCCTCTTGGTTTGGTGTTTTTGTTTCTCATTGACCAAAAAAGACATAAATCATAGTTAATATGTTTGTAGATTTATGTTCCCTTAAAAGGCTGTAAAACTGAATATGTGAGACCCAGCTGAGCTTTTGATTTCTATTTTGATGTTTCCACCTGATTAGGGGAACAAACAGAGCCTCTCCTCCTCCTACAACAGCATCATCGGGGCAGACATGTGCTTCTCATTTTCAAAATCTTATGTTTGTCCAGCTCACTTTTATGATTTCAGGTTTATGTCTATTTGAACTTGACTGACTGTCCAGCTGCCTCAGATCTGACAGAAGATCTGTGTTATTAGTATGGCTGTGCATAACCATTATTTTTTAAGTCAATTAATCTAACGACTGATTTTGTTGCCCATTACTCGATTAACATACCAATTTAATCAAAATAAATATCAAAACATGTATTATTAATAACTCAGTATTTTATTCACTCATCCTGATGAAGCACATTAGAATAATGACGATAGCAACAGATCTTAAAATGAATCCAATTTCCACGTCACTGATGTGTTGTGATAATAACAATAACAGGCATTAATTAGGCTAATTTACTTAGAACTTTAAATGTTTGTGAAATGGATTTATTTCAATATTGAGTAATGCAGTATGATAATCAAATGTATTTCTGCATCTCTGTGCTGTCAGTTTCAGCTGTTTTCTCGCTCATACGTGGCTGTTAAGTAAACAGAAAATATGAAACGGCCGAACGTTAGATCACACAGTGAGGAGCATATATTTGTGCAGCACCTCCTCGCTCGCTCCCTCTTTCTGTCTCTCTCTCGTGACCAGGATTCTACAAGATGGTCGACATCAGCATCTTATTTGCTGTCTGGATTAATGTAATTAAGATGAACGTTCCCAGTCCTGTGGTGTACGGCAGGAACATTCTTGCCTTAATCAACTGTCACCTGTTTCCACCTCTTTGGTTTAGGATTTATTTGTCGACGGGACATTAAATTCATTAGAAGCATCCTCACTTCTTCAGGTCTTTGTCATGAAGCGCTCCGCTCTCCGGCTCCCTTCCACCATCTTCTTCAGTGCTTATGTTGCTAAAGCTTTCTGTTTCTGCAGGAGTTTCTTTTCTTCCTCTTTTTTTTTCTTCTTTTGGTTTTTAAAATGTTTCCCATGATTAAAAATGCGATGTAACACTGATGTATGGATTGTGGTCTTTGGTTTGAAGATGTGAAAATGAATGGGCAGCGCGTGCTTGGGTTGTGAAACATTAAATACAATGTGGAAAAATCAATCTTTCATAACAAGCCTACAGAAGTTTTGAAATCAGTCATTTTAGGCTCTGTGCACATTGTTACCGGCGGCTTGGTTGTGAAGGGAACCAGTAAAATAGCAACATGGTGTTTGTTAGTTTGTCTGCTGCCTCCCGCTTGTTTAATGCTTTGACTTCAGGGAGGTGAGGACGGCGTAGGCTTTTCTGAAGTTCAGCTCACAGCAGCTTCAGTTAGAAGCATCCTGGAGCAGAGAGACAGTCAGAGCGACAGGAGTCTGTGTCGCCGTCAGCTGTGTCGTGTTAAGTTCTCTCTTTGCGGCGGACTGTTAACCCTTTGTGTAGCAAATACGCTGACTAGAGACTGACTGACAACATTTATATCTAAATGTTTTAATACAATTTTGTGAGGGACAAATCAGTAACTATAAATGTCCGCTTAACCCACCCTGGGTTGATCTTAGTAATTGTTGAACATTTATTCATTTAGCTGACGCTTTTATCCAAAGCGACTTACAAGTGCTGTACATGTCAGAGGTCGCACGCCTCTGGAGCAACGAGGGGTTAAGTGTCTTGCTCAGTGACACAATGGTGGATGGGTCACAGTGGGGGATTGAACCTGGGTCTCTCACACCAAAGGCACAGTCTTATCCACTGCTCCATCACCACCAAAGTAATTGTAATTTTCTTTATTTTGTTGTTTGGGAGGTCACTTTACGTGATCTTCAAACAATAGGCCTTTGTAGCCGTATTATTGCGAGTAGCCTCAGTTCTTTGGAGACCTGGGAGACGGACTGCATCATTAAGGATCTGGAAAACATGTTTTATGTTGTTGCTGAGTTACGTTTGGGCTAAAGATGGACTCGGCCCCTCAGTTCCAGTGAAAGGAACGGTTAATGCTTCAGCTTACCGAGACATTTTGGACACTTTCATGCTCCCAACTTTGTGGAGACGGTTTGAGGACAGCCCTTCCTGTTCCAACATGACAGCGCACCAGCGCACTGAGCGAGGTCCATAAAGTTTGGTGTGGAGAACTTGACTGGCTCTGCACAGAGTCCTGCTCGCAGTCTCCTAGACCTGAGACTGTGAGCCAGGCCTCTCGTCCAACATCTGTGCCCGACCTCACAAGTGTGCTTCTAGAAGAAAGGCCAAGAAATTCCCATGAACACGCTGATAAACCTTGTGGACAGCCTTCCCACTGTATTTTGTTCACGACTGGTTCAGTCAAAGTTGCTGCTTTCGTCCAAACCTCCAAAATCATTCTGTGATATAAATTCTTTCCGTTGCAGCGCGCTGAAGCCTTACAGCGTTTCTTTCTTTCAAACAATATAACAACATTAATGCAACCACACAAAGGGCACCGAAGAGAAGAGAGATGCTGATCATCTGGAGAAGCAACAAAGATGGTTATATTATCACCACAGAAACTGAGAAACAGCATCATTTACTCTGTTAGCTTCAGATTTATTGTCTCAGGCTGATAAACCTTATTTCTGTGCGTTAACCAGCCCACTAACAAGAACACGATGATCATGACACACAATTGTGAAATTAGAGCACATATATTATCGACCTAATCAAAACTTTCTCTATACACACTGTATCTACTCTCTCCTGTGAAGTTACATCTGCTATTTGCTTTTAAAAGTTGCAACATGTAGTTTTCAGCGGTCAAGTGGTGAGGTTTTAAGATTGCAACCTGTAACCTGCAGTGTTGCGCAAGTTACTTCCCAAATGTAATCCATTATAGATACTCGTTACTGTCATTTGAGAGTAATTAGTTATATTACAATGTTACACTACTTTTGCGTTACTGTCAGTGCTATTTAATCTTAGTATTCTGACGTTGTGCTGCATAGGAGGGTTATAGTGATGTGCAGATCTTAGACACTCCGACAGGATACGTCAGGATGAAGTGACAGCAGCCTCTCTGTGACCGGTAATCATGAAAGTGATTTGTTAAAGCACAAACACACATACACCTGTAGAAATCTATTTACCCACGATCCATCAGGGCAGCTACCGTCTTGTGAAGAGGAGCAGAGCTCCCCTGTAGTTTGCTCCCTGCTACAATCTCAACCATCGGATTCCAGCAACAGGAAATAACGTCACTCTTTCACTCATGGATTTGTTTTTCTGCTGCTGAAATGTTTGTTGGTGTTGGTGAATTATTAAAAAACAAAACACATTGTAACTCTTGTTACTGAGATTGTAACGGGCATAATATCACAGATTTTTTTAAATAATGCGTTAAAATACTGTGTTACAGCAAAACCAATACATTACTGTAACTGTGTGATTTTGTATCGCGTTGCTCCCAACACTGGTGACCTGTAACTGGCTTATCCAGGTATCTTCAGGAGTAACTTACTGGTTAACCTCTACTGCGAAAGTTGGATAGCTGTTACCCGAGGTCTGTTGCCATGGCAATTTACACTGCATCTCTAAACTGCTCCGAGCAGGATTTGTTCGTGGTTAACTCGAGCTTAACCCGCCACATCTGTACTCCGTGTTAATGATGAGCAGCATTAATACACACCACTTTATAAAATATTGTGCAGCTGAAATTTAGAATTCTGAACAGCATCATAGTTCACACAGCGAGCCCTGCAGCCTCGGTCCTCTTAGGGAGGAGAATTAAATTAAATTAAATTTAAATAACGGGACAGTTCCTTAGATGTAGCCCATCTGTAGGCTGTGACTACATCATCCTTATTTTCACATATTTAGATTGACTGTTCTACTGAGTCCAAAAAATACTGGATCCAGGGTGGGGTTAATAACCGAGGAAACAAAATCTTAGCTGAAAGTGTCAAATTTATAAGAACAAATTCCCTGAAATTAAAGTCACAAAAAAATCAAAAAATCAGTCTGGTGGTTTCTTCTGAATACAAAGTGGACTACAGTCTATCTAATAATATGATTGTGGGCTAAATCTGATTGCAAACTCTAACAGAACTTCCCAGTGCAGGTATAATACTCTGCAGGCGTGTGTGTGCGATGTTGCAGCCTTGCAAAGTGAAGTTTCTCTCATAAATATTTGTCTCGGATTATTTCCTCTCCCCCCGGCTCCATTTGTTTTTATTACAATGGACCTTATGTGCAGCTGTACATCTTAATCATATTACACATAAAAGAAGAATAGAAGATTTTGCCTTCAGTAAGAAAACTGTGAAGATTATTACAAATTTACTCCATGCGATGCCAACAAGAGATTTAGCCGTTAACGTGTCTTTAAACTCATCATTATCCTCAATGTGCATTCTTCTTCTGGGAAAATACAGAGCATGTGCCTTTTAAAACTCTGCCTGCACGGGTGAACGAGCTCTTTGTTGTGAACGTGCACTAACTCCAAATAAGTTAACACGACTCAACTGACCAACATCTTATCACCGTGCGTAGGCGGTCAGAGTTCGTCACCCCTGAGTGAACTCTGAGAAGGCTGAACTCCTTCGTATCACAGGCCTCCGGTGTGGGCTCATACATGTGCTTGAGATACAGACTTGAATTCATGAGCAAACACAACCCGAAACACAACCGCTTTGATACAGTGTCCGAAATAAACACGTAGCTTTTCACACAGACATGTTCGGGCTCTGTACTGTATCTCCCAATGTTTGCAGCTCAGACAGCACAGCGAGCCGGCACATAAAAAAAGCTCCGCGTTAGCCGGCGAGCTAACGTGACTCTCCAGGACTTCGGCCTTTCTGAGGTTTTCATTGTTTTCACTGTGTTTTCACTCTTTTGATTCTCATTTATCCTGACAGGCTTCACCACATAAACCTTTGTTGTTTTTATCCTTAGTGGAGTTTATGTTGGAGTCTGTGTTGTGCTGGAGAGCGGTGGTTTTAAGGTTTTATTGGACTACATTTTGTTAGTTGATACCTTCACATTAAAAGCAGAACGAAGGTTTTCCAAGCAACAGAAGACAGACAGATGAGGCTACAGCACGTTAACAACAGACAACAATTTTATGGATAATTGATTGAAAACTACGTTTGGCCCCTTAAATAAATGAAGACTGATTGGATGAGTGGTCGCCGTCACCAGCCAGATTACAGACAAAGCAGCGTTTTAGCCACAGCCCTATGGCAGACATTTAAAGTGTAAAATTCCCTTTGCATGCTGGGAAACTCCCAGTGTCTCAGTATGTGTCTTATTGCTGCCACAATAAAACCACCTTTGGTTCTGTTTCCCAGTCGTTGTCCACCATGCTGAGATGTTTTCTCCTCAGCTGGCCTCTGCGGGTTTCTGTTGTTTTCTTCCTCTTTCTCCTAAAACCTCCTTCCCAAGTATTTCTTGAATCAAATGTGCGACACAAATACAACTTATTAACTTTCTAGAGTGCAGCGAGCTGAAAGCTAGTCTGATACAGAAGTTAGAATTCACAGCTTTCATTACATTTTTCAAACATTTACAGAAACTTTCATTAAAAATAAAAGCAAATAATTGACATGTGCAGGCTAAATGAAATCAGCGTGGACCCATCTTCACTACTCGTCTGATGAACCTGGATTCCCAGCGAAACAGGATCCTCCTGTTTGGAGAAAACACAATTTCACGTAAAAGAATCTAAAAGTTTATATGAGCGACGGCAGAAGAACAGAGCATGAGAGGGAGCTGTGTGTCAACAGTTTAAACAGACCAACTTATTTTACTGTGAAGGGAAGATTTTAGTTAAATAATTTGTTTATTTGAGAATTAAATATTTTTTTATTAATGTTTATTAACAGGTGAAAGTCATTTGCAGAAGCAGAGCTCAGACCTACAGCTGCTCGTTCAGACTGCAGTCTGAGTGTAGCCATAGTGTCCGAGATTAAACTTGAGACTTTATGACTCGTCTTAATCTCCAGTCACAGTAGAACACCTCCTGATGAACCAGCTGTGATCATGTTAAGGTGAAAAGTGACGGAGCAGCGCCCTCTAGTGGCCTCTCTATACATCACATGTCAGTCAGCTTTAATGATCCACAACTGATCAAGTAATGGACACATTCATACAGTTAATCTTACCTTTCTCACGAGTCTGCGTCTCTTCCTAAATGTACTTAGTAGAACAAATATAGGCGTTACTTAGAAACTACATTCATAGATGGATGATGGGTTTACCTCCTGCCTCATGTCTCCGAGAGCAATTCTGTCCTGCAAAGAGATTCATACAGTGAGTTTGGACTTTTTCTTTTTCAGAAATCATCATTTTTTCCTTCTAATCCTCAAAACTTTGTAAAAGACCGTCAGGAGGTCGGCAAATAAGAACATGTGCACATGAAAAAACCTGCTCTGTAAAAATGTCATATAAAAAAACAAAGCAAATTTTTTTTCTTTACTTGGGTCTCTCTTGCTCGTGGCCCTTGCTGTTGCTGCTGTTGCTGTTGCTGCTGTTGCTGTTGCTGCTGTTGTTGCTGCTGCTGTTGTTTCTGCTGTTGCTGTTGCTGCTGTTGTTGCTGCTGCTGTTGTTGCTGCTGTTGTTGCTGTTGCTGTTGTTGCTGTTGCTGTTGTTGCTGTTGCTGTTGTTGCTGTTGCTGTTGTTGCTGTTGCTGTGGTTGCTGTTGTTGTCCAAGAATAGGTGGACTAGATGTTTTAATCAGTGTTCCATTGTTCTCCACGTATTCTCTCCTCGGCTTCTCTAGTCAGCTTCTCTTTTGCTGATTTCCTCAGAATCTCTTTCAATACTTTTCCCTCCTCCTCCAAAATCAGTTTGTCATACAGAACTTTTCTGCTGCTGCATTTTGCTCCCTCCAAGCAGTGACATAACGAATGCCAGCAAAACTATAATAAAGAGTAAAATGACGCCTCTAGCCTGGAAGAGAAAAAAAAGGTGGTTGTATTAAAACAGCATTTCTGTGTACTTGCATTCCAGTTCATTAAGACAGTACAAGCTGATCTAGTAGAAGTAAAATAAAAGGTGACACACTGACATGATGGAAACACTCACCCTGGATTTGTTTCTCAGTTTAGCAAAGGTGACTCTCCTCGTCAGTGATCTTAAGCCTTGTCTTTGCAGGCCAACTGTGCCTGTTGTTCAGACTGATTGTTCTGTCTCCATCGATGTACCTGAAAGCCACCCAAAGCAGACCGACCACAGCTGCCTGAAGGAGCTTACGCAAGAAAGGGCCCAAAACCTGCATGTGTGGCCGGACCACGGCATCCGAAGTGTCTGCAGATTCTCTTAAATGACTTGTCTGTCGAGTATTAAGAAAAATATTATAAAAGCTGGCAGAGCTATGTATAAATAGCAGTCAGACTGTTGATCTCTGCACGATGCACGCCAGGTCCCTGTCCAGCAAAATACTGTAGGTAAACATCAGAATGATTGCGGGCGTAGTTGCTGAGCCTCCCAGAAGAAAGTTTTGTCAGTAAGGCTTCCATCTTGAATGAACGGTTAGCATCAACTGGCAAACTACAGCGAATAACCTCTGAAGATATGCCAACATGAAACCATGTATTTCCTGTTTTTTAAAAGAAATCTGTGTGTGTTGTTGCAGATGAACAGAAAGTGAGTCATGCACTTTTGAAAGTGTAAGCATTTTATTTGTGGAGTTGAATCGACTCGAAAAATAAATGGTTCAGTGTGACGGACAGATTAAAGTCCTCTGCCTCTGTTTTGCCTTTATGTCTCCACCACCCTGTTGTTCTAGCAGCACCTGGATTCAATACAATTTTTATTTAATATTACCCTCAGTGAGCTTTTACCTCTCAGGATCAACCCAAACTTCTTCAAGCGCTGAGAGTCACGATGGTGAACAGAGTTCAGTGGTTCAATAAAAATAACATCAAATGCATTCAAACTATTTATTATTTAATCAAATTCATTCCAAATTCTATCCAAGGAAGGTTAAAATCAGGGGGACTGGACTTGGTTGAAGATACTAGAAGGCGTTTAGTCCCTCATCCAAGAGACTTCAGTGTTGCTGCACTCAGGCTTCCAACTTCCAACATTTCAAACAGCTTTGAGAAGTCTTCCCCGACTTTATCCATTTCTCTTTTATCATTGGACGTGTAACCGTCTACTGAGGGATCAGAGTAGCGTGATTATATAAGATACTAAGGAAGCACTAAAGAGGATGGTCGACACCACCCATCTTATTCGGCGGCTGGATCCGTGTAACCTGTTGGTCACTGTTGGTCTCTCCTGTGGCTCTAAATAAATGCTTTCAACTCCAGAAACATTTTTGTCTTAATCAAACATGTGGCCCTCTAAATTAATCTACTTCACCTCCGTCCTCCAGCCCTAAACTGATGTGGTATCAGGATATTTCACAGGAATCTGCTGCTAGTTTGAGGATTTATTTATCAATGAGACATTAAAATCGTGAGAAGCCTCCTCAGCTTCTTCAGGTAGCTTCACATGTAGCTTTGTCAGGAGGATCTCCCCTCTCCTGCTCCCTTCCATCATTTCCCTCAGTGCTGAGTTCCCTCTCTCTCTCTCTCTCTCTCTCTCTCTCTCTCTCTCTCTCCCCCTCTCTCTCGGTGAACAGGGAGCTTTCTGTTTCTGATGGATTTATTCTTCCTCTTTTTCTTTGTTCCTCTTTCCCTTCTTAAAGTTTCCCACAATCACAGACGCTCTGTAACAGAATCAGAGTCAGAAAGACTTTATTGACTTCACTAAGGTGAATGAGTAGCAGCAGAATCACTAGTATTCCACATTAATTATTGACAGATAATGTTGCACAAAAACAGATAATAATGTCCAGTTGACTAACTAACTGACACTTTCGAGGCCGAGAGCTGGATGTAGTTTTGGTTTGAAGAGGTGAAAATGAATCAGATGCTTCCGTGCACATGATGAAACTTGACTGCAACAGACCCCAGGGCCGGGGTCCTCCTTTCCACTGGTTGGTACAGTCTGATCCATTTCACGGTTGTGTTGCAGGACATGTTTCAGTTACTGCACACAGTCATTCAGCAGCAGCATTTCAAACATGAGCGATGTATTTATCCAGCAGATGCAGCAGGCTGGAGTCAGTTTGTGTCACTGATGTGTCTGCCAGGTGTGTCTCATTAAGGGGCGTCGATGCAGATAACAGGGGAGGTTGATTATGTGTTTATGCTCTTTACAACTGTCTGTTTTATGGGACAAACGTGTAAAGGGTTCTATAGAACTTAAAACCTGATGATCAGAAAACATACATGAAGCACTTATTGAGTGAACACATTCTCTGACTGTTGTAACACAAATGAATAGTGGACATGTCTGTGTTTATAATTTGTTCCTTTACTTTATTACTTTATTTTACTTTCTTTAGTTCCTGCTTTCTTTTGACAGACCTGCTGTGATGGCCTCCATCATAAGAGTGCATTATAACTCTTTCACCACACAGAGAACTTCTTTGGTTTTGTTTCTCAATCACTGGTTTCTATCAGTCGGCCGGTCAAAGAGATTCCTGGACAGAAAGGCTCTGTAATATTATGGCGTCATGTGAGTTGTACAGCTACGTCTCCTCTCCTCTCTCCTACAGTGGCGAGTTCGACTGACAGAATCTGATAGCATCACTATCAGCATCTTTTATTTCTTATCACTTGTAACTTTGTTACTCAAACAGTGTGTTTTTGTTTGAGTTTTCCTTTCACTCTTTTATGATGTTGCGCACCATTTACAAGGTTTCAAACCTGGAAACAAACTAATACACTGGGAGAAAGAGTGACAAATAAGAAACTCTGAAAAGCTGTGCAACATCGGAAACATTTTTTTTGCAGTTCTGAAGAAGGAAAACTCAAAAAACAACATAATGTTTGCAGAAATTTTTTAAACATTTTGCAAGGCTGCAAATCTGAGTTTTGATCTTGTAAGATTTGTGGATAATAAAAAAAAAAGCGCCAGGTCTTCTCCCTTCTCTGTTGTACCCTCCTGAGACCCGGGCTTTTGTTTGATGTGCATTTTTATGTCTCCTTACTATTTGGGATTAGTATGACCTAATTTTAGTTGAAATTAAATTTTAGCTTTCTATGTGCTCTTGAACTATGTCAAAACCAATGCCCTCATATGAGGACAATGGGTCTGTTTTTGCATATACATTTTTTCCTTGTCATTTGGGATCATGAGGACCCAATTAGCCTAAAAATGAAATTTTAGCTTTCTACAATAAGTGGTTATCTCAAAACCCAATGTCCTCAGAGCGAGGGACATTGGGTCTATCTATGTGACGATAAGACCATTCAATCAATGTTATTATTTACATCTGTGTTTCACAGTATATGTACATTTACGCTGCTTTCTGTCCAGACTTTCACAATGAAGACACCATTGGTTAACAAAGTTACAAAACTTTATTTTATACTGTCAACAAACATAAAAGTGCAGATAAAAAGTGTGCAGCTTTTGCATGGAAAGAGTGCAAACTTTATGAACTTCATTATGAACATGTCATAGCTAAACTCAGTCATTAATTCAAGTATTCCTGCTTGCCTATCGCGAAAGGCTTTGCATGGAAAAGTGCAGCGTTATGAGCATCATTATGAACGTGTCATAGCAAACTCAAACAAACATTCAAGTACTCCCTACTGGCCTCGTGAAAGGCTTTGCATGGAAAAGTGCAAACTTTATGAACTTCATTATGAACATGTCATGGCGAACTCAGTCATTAATTCAAGTATTCCTGCTTGCCTATGTGAAAGGCTTTGCATGGAAAGGTGCTAGCGTTATATGTAACATCATTATGAGCTTGTCATAGCAAACTCAAACAAACATTCAAGTATTCAAGTAGTCCTACTGGCCTCCGTGAAAAGGCTTCCATAGCAGTTGTGTTGACTTTGCAGGCAAAGGAACACATTGCACGTCAGACAGCGTTACCGCGGGATTTCCCAGGAGCAGCCTTGTTGTCTACAGCGTCGGGTTCTTGAGATCAGCAACTTCCGGCAGATGAGCAGCAGAAGCTGTCTTGGCAGCTGAGATGTGGGGAGTTGGGTGACCAGGGATCTTTGGCCAGGTTGTGAACAGCATGCACTCTCTTCCTCTGCATCGTGACATCACACTTGTTGAGGAACACCTGAGCCCGTCCATGCGGAGCGAGGAGCGTCATGATAGCCTTTCTTGGGGTACCGTGTTCTTGATGATCTCGCGATACAGCAGCCAGCTGTTGGCCAGAGCAAGATCCATGAAGTGCATAAGCATGCCGAATCGTCCACTTCTTTGTTCGCGCGCTCATCCTGTAGTAGCTCATCATTCTGTCCTGATAAGTCTACCCACCCATCTTTGCATTGTACTCCTGTACAATGTTGAGTTGAATCTGATGGTTAAGAAGCATTTGTCTTCTTGGACCACCGCTGGCAGGTATTCTCTGGCTCCTTAGTATGGACAGCAGAGAGCATCAGGACCGGCTTGTTGTCAAACCATTTCACAACATTCAGTTTCCCATCTCCCCTGACAGCTGATGCGGAGGTACCTCTGCCTTGCTGCTTCATGATCTTGTCACTTGGAAGCTTTTGCATTGCTTTTGGGATCCTGTTCTTCATGACTGTACCAGTTAGGTACACCTAAAAACAAAACCAATTATATAATCTCAAAGTGATGTAGCAAGGACAATTTTTTATGGCAGCCATCTTGACAGAAAACAGGGTGAAACCTGCACCCTGAACCAGACTGACACAACAATTGACCAACAGATGGACACAGATTGATGAATGTTATCATTTGCTGCTGTGAAACCCGAGAAAAGCAAAAAATAATAATAGCAGACTGAACGGTACTTGGGAAACTATATAAAATAAATACCTGCTTCTCCAGCATGGATTCCGCCGGCTGAATGTGGTGGTGAAGAACCTATGCATGGTACACCTTTGTACCAGGATGTACTGTTTTTTTGTCAAGGCGTTTGAGGACCGGGGCTCCCAAACCCAATCCTTCTGCGTCCAGCACCTGTGCAGCCAGTTCCTTTGAACCTTGGAAGTAAAGCTTCAAAGTCGAGAACGGCGCCATCTGCTGTTGCCAGGACAAAATTCTTCATGCCAACTGGATTTGGCTTTAGCGGCACATACTGGAGCGGACAGCCTCCAGTGAATGGTATCATCTGTTCATCTATTGAGGCGGATTCTGGTGGAGCCTGAGCATGGCAGCCTTTGAGTTATCGCGATTCATGAAGGCCTCACCTTCAGAATTTGT
Organism: Lepomis macrochirus; assembly: GCA_024633595.2. Taxonomy (NCBI): domain Eukaryota; kingdom Metazoa; phylum Chordata; class Actinopteri; order Centrarchiformes; family Centrarchidae; genus Lepomis; species Lepomis macrochirus. The sequence goes on from JALXJV020000014.1 coordinate 32,897,279, forward strand.
CCTGTTTTCCTGTCTTCAGGAATGTGCGTCATCAATTACCCACCTTCAAATGGCTCCTCAGCTTGAAGAATGCGATTAAGCGATCTCATCATGTGTCACTAATGG
>JALXJV020000014.1:32897883-32972970 GCA_024633595.2 Lepomis macrochirus
ATTGAGGATACGATGAGTTTAAAGACTCGTTAGCGGCTAAATCTCTTGTTGGCACTCGCATGGAGTAAATTTGTAATAATCTTCACAGTTTTCTTACTGAAGGCAAAATCTTCTATTCTTCTTTATGTGTAATATGATTAAGATGTACAGCTGCACATAAGGTCCATTGTAATAAAAACAAATGGAGCCGGGGAGAGGAAATAATCCGAGACAAATATTTATGAGAGAAACTTCACTTGCAAGGCTGCAACATCGCGTCACACACCTGCAGAGTATTATACCTGCACTGGGAAGTTCTGTTAGAGTTTGCAATCAGATTTAGCCCACAATCATATTATTAGATAGACTGTAGCCCACTTTGTATTCAGAAGAAACCACCAGACTGATTTTTGATTTTTTTGTGACTTTAATTTCAGGGAATTTGTTCTTATAAATTTGACACTTTCAGCTAAGATTTTGTTTCCTCGGTTATTAACCCCCACCCTGGATCCGTATTTTTTGGACTCGTAGAACAGTCAATCTAAATATGTGAAAATAAGGATGATGTAGTCACAGCCTACAGATGGGCTACATCTAAGGAACTGTCCCGTTATTTAAATTTAATTTAATTTAATTCTCCTCCCTAAGAGGACCGAGGCTGCAGGGCTCGCTGTGTGAACATGATGCTGTTCAGAATTCTAAATTTCAGCTGCACAATATTTTATAAAGTGGTGTGTATTAATGCTGCTCATCATTAACACTGAGTACAGATGTGGCGGGTTAAGCTCGAGTTAACCACGAACAAATCCTGCTCGGAGCAGTTTAGAGATGCAGTGTAAATTGCCATGGCAACAGACCTCGGGTAACAGCTATCCAACCTTCGCAGTAGAGGTTAACCAGGAAGTTACTCCTGAAGATACCTGGATAAGCCAGTTACCTCGCTTCGCAGTACAGGTCACCACTGTTGGGAGCAACGTGATACAAAAAAACAGTAATGTATTGAGTTTTGCTGTAACACAGTATTTTAACGCATTATTTAAAAAATCTGTAATATCATACCCGTTACAATCTCAGTAACAAGAGTTACAATGTGTTTTGTTTTTTAATAATTCACCAACACCAACAAACATTTCAGCAGCAGAAAAACAAATCCATGAGTGAAAGGGTGACGTTATTTCCTGTTGCTGGAATCCGACGGTTGAGATTTAAGGCAGGGTGCTCCCCTGATGGATCGTGGGTAAATAGATTTCTACAGGTGTATGTGTGTTTGTGCTTTAACAAATCACTTACATGATTATGATCACAGAGAGGCTGCTGTCACTTCATCCTGATGTATCCTGTCGGAGTGTCTAAGATCTGCACATCACTATAACCCTCCTATGCAGCACAACGTCAGAATACTAAGATTAAATAGCACTGACAGTAACGCAAAAGTAGTGTAACATTGTAATATAACTAATTACTCTCAAATGACAGTAACGAGTATCTATAATGGATTACATTTGGGAAGTAACTTGCGCAACACTGCAGGTTACAGGTTGCAATCTTAAAACCTCACCACTTGACTGCTGACAACTACATTTTGCCCCGTTAAGAAGCAAATAGCAGATGTAACTTCACAGGAGAGAGTAGATACAGTGTGTATACAGAAAGTTTTGATTAGGTCGATAATATATGTGCTCTAATTTCACAATTGTGTGTCATGATCATCGTGTTCTTGTTAGTGGGCTGGTTAACGCACAGAAATAAGGTTTATCAGCCTGAGACAATAAATCTGAAGCTAACAGAGTAAATGATGCTGTTTCTCAGTTTCTGTGGTGATAATATAACCATCTTTGTTGCTTCTCCAGATGATCGGCATCTCTCTTCTCTTCGGTGCCCTTTGTGTGGTTGCATTAATGTTGTTATATTGTTTGAAAGAAAGAAACGCTGTAAGGCTTCAGCGCGCTGCAACGGAAAGAATTTATATCACAGAATGATTTTGGAGGTTTGGACGAAAGCAGCAAAAGAAACTTTGACTGAACCAGTCGTGAACAAAATACAGTGGGAAGGCTGTCCACAAGGTTTAGCAGCGTGTATATGGGAATTTCTTGGCCTTTCTTCTCGACACGCACTTGTGAGGTCGGGCACAGATGTTGGACGAGAAGGCCTGGCTCACAGTCTCAGGTCTAGGAGACTGCGAGCAGGACTCTGTGCAGGCCAGTCAAGTTACCAAACTTTATGGACCTCGCTTTGTGCACTGGTGCACTGTCATGTTGGAACAGGAAGGGGCTGTGCACAAAGTGTCTCCACAAAGTTGGGAGCATGAAATTGTCCAAAATGTCTCGGTAAGCTGAAGCATTAACAGTTCCTTTCTCTGGAACTGAGGGGCCGAGCCCATCTTTAGCCCAAACGTAACTCAGCAACAACATAAAACATGTTTTCCAGATCCTTAATGACGCAGCCCGTCTCCCAGGTTTCCAAAGAACTGAGGCTACTCGCAATAATACGGCTACATAGGCCTATTGTTTGAAGTTCACGTAAAGTGACCTCCCAAACAACAAACTAAAGAAAATAACAATTACTTTGGTGGTGATGGAGCAGTGGATAAGACTGTGCCTTTGGTGTGAGAGACCCAGGTTCAATCCCCCACTGTTACTCATCCACCATTGTGTCCCTGAGCAAGACACTTAACCCCTCGCTGCTCCAGAGGCGTGCGACCTCTGACATGTAAAGCAGCTGTAAGTCGCTTTGGATAAAAGAGTCAGCTAAAATGAATAAATTTTGACTGACTGACTGACAACATTTATATCTAAATGTTGTCAGTCAGTCTCTAGTCAGCGTATTTGCTACACAAAGAGAGAACTTAACACGACACAGCTGACGGCAACACAGACTCCTGTCACTGACTGAGTCTCTGCTCCAGGATGCTTCTAACTGAAGCTGCTGTGAGCTGAACTTATCAGAAAAGCCTACGCCGTCCTCACCTCCCTGAAGTCAAAGCATTAAACAAGCGGGAGGCAGCAGACAAACTAACAAACACCATGTTGCTATTTTACTGGTTCCCTTCACAACCAAGCCGCCGGTAACAATGTGCACGGGGCCTAAAATGACTGATTTCAAAACTTCTGTAGGCTTGTTATGAAAGATTGATTTTTCCACATTGTATTTAATGTTTCACAACCCAAGCACGCGCTGCCCATTCATTTTCACATCTTCAAACCAAAGACCACAATCCATACATCAGTGTTACATCGCATTTTTAATCATGGGAAACATTTTAAAAACCAAAAGAAGAAAAAAAAAGAGGAAGAAAAGAAACTCCTGCAGAAACAGAAAGCTTTAGCAACATAAGCACCGAAGAAGATGGTGGAAGGGAGCCGGAGAGCGCTTCATGACAAAGACCTGAAGAAGTGAGGATGCTTCTAATGAATTTAATGTCCCGTCGACAAATAAATCCTAAACCAAAGAGGATGGAAACAGGTGACAGTTGATTAAGGCAAGAATGTTCCTGCCATACACCACAGGACTGAGAACATTCATCTTAATCCAGACAGCGAATAAGATGCTGATGTCGACCATCTTGTAGAATCCTGGTCACGAGAGAGAGACAGAAAGAGGGAGCGAGCGAGGAGGTGCTGCACGTGCTCAGGTGCTGAATATATGCTCCTCACTCAGAGTTATCTAACGTTCGTCCGTTTCATAGTTTCTGTTTATTTAACGGCCACGTGTGAGCGAGAAAACAGCTGAAACTGACAGCACAGAGATGCAGAAATACATTTGATTATCATACTGCATTACTCAATACTGAAATAAATCCATGTAAATTAGCCTAATTAATGCCTGATATTGTTATTATCACAACACATCAGTGACGTGGAAATTGGATTCATTTTAAGATCTGTTGCTATCGTCATTATTCTAATGTGTAAAATAAGATTTTGAAAATGAGAAGGACATGTCTGCCCCGATGATGCTGTTGTAGGAGGGCTTTGTTCCCCTAATCAGGTGGAAAAATCACAAAAACGAATCAAAAGCTCAGCTGGGTCTCACATATTCAGTTTTCCAGCCTTTTAAGGGAACATAAATCTACAAACATATTAACTATGATTTATGTCTTCTTTGGTCAATGAGAAACAAAAACACCAAACCAAGAAGATACTTGCAGTTTCAAATATGGATGACTCACTTTCTGTTCAACACACGCAATGCAAAGCAAAAACAGGAAATACATGTTTCATGTTGGTATATGTTCAGAGGCTATAGTCTGCAGGCTGTCAGCCGATGCCAGCTGTACATCAGAGATGGACAACGTACTGACAAAACTAGTTTCTGGGAAGATCAGCACCTACGCTTCGATCATTCTGATGTTTACCTACACTATTTTGCTCGACAGGGACTTTGCATGTACTTGCCAAGAAGAAGACTTTCACTGTATTTTATACATAACTCTGCCCGTTTTTACAATACTTCTCTTGATACTTGGGACAGACAGGCCGTTTCAGAGAGTCTTTGGATACCTGTGTTCAGGTGCGATACGATGCTGGTGCCGGCCTCACAAATGCAGTTTTTGGGGTTCTTTCTTTTGTAAGATTGTTAAAGCAGCGTTGGTCGGTCTGCTTTGGGTTGCTTTCGTGTACATCGATGGAGACTGGTATGTTTGCTGTCAGAATGATCAGTCTGAACAACAGGCTCAGTTAGCCTGCAAAGCAAAGGAGAATAATCTCACTCACGTTGACCGAGTCCTCATCGCTACACTGAAAAACAATTCCAGGGTGAGTGTTTCCATCATGTCAGTGTGTCACCTTTTCTGTCACTGTGGTCTTGTTCTACTAGATCAGCTAGTACTGTCTTAATGAAATGACAGCAAGAACACAGAAATGCTGTAATAATTTAACCGTCTTTGTTTCTCTTTCAGGTTAGGGGTGGATTTATTCTCTTTGGTATTGTTTTGGTGGCGTTCATTATACCACTGTTGGGAAGGAGTCAGTGCTGTGGAAACTCAAGCTGTTGCACCAGAAACGTTCTGCATGAAGAACTGTTTTTAGAGGAGAAGGAAAACGCTCTGGGAGAGATTGTGAAGGATTTAGCAAAAGAAGATATGATTAAAATCAAAGATAAAATACACCGTGGACAATGGGAAGATGTTGCTAAGGAACTGATGAAAACAGCTGCTGGGGAGCAGGAGGGAGGAGCAACAGAGAACGAGGTAAATAATCAAAAATAGCAACTGAGATTTTTATTCAGTTTGACTGACAAAGTTGGAAGCAGGTAGTATTTTGTGTTTTTGTACCAGCAGTTTCCTACAGTTTCATTACTTCAGTTTAAGGCTTCAACTAACAATGATTTTAGTATTCAAGCTTCTATAGATTATTTCTGCGATTCATCAATACGTTGTTTCAGAAGTACTTTTGCATGACGGCAAAAGGTGAAAGGATGGATTAGCACACGCAGGTAGCAGGGATCGTCTGAGGTACAGAGAGAGCTGCAAGTGAGTTAAAGGTGCAGCTCCCCGACACCCAGTTAACTCCTGACTGTGAGGTTCCAAACAAACACACGCGGTCACATTTACAGCTGAGGACTGCGGCTTACTTTGGCTAGCCTTCAACTCAGCAGCGTAAGGTAGTAACAACGGGCCTCAGTGCAGGCTGTTATGATCAGAAAATTTTCCCAGTGGTGGCCAGATGGGGCCACTAAAGATCCTGGGGGGGCACACTAAACCAAAACTCATAACTGAAATTCAGGAATTCTATTAGGCAGAATATATACTAGTTGAATACTACTTACAAATATGAGCTAAAGAATCCAACCATTTCAAAACATAGACACCAGTAAAGCTACAAATACTCTCTCTTGCTTCTGTGTTTTTTTAACATGTCAACAAACGGCATGGCTCCATCCACGTCTAAGCTCAGGACAAATGAGCCTACAGGGCCATAAGCAAACAGCAGTGAGCTCAACACCACTGAAGTCAACAACATCCACAGACTTTGTTTTAGGGATCCAGACCTGTTCTATAGAGATCCTGCAATCAAAACAGAAAGACTGCCCGCCAATAAAAATCCCATTCCCAGCACAGCGAGCAGCAAACTGGCCTCATAATCCTGAATAATAACGCAGTATGAAAGTAGCTGTATGACAACAACAATATGACAACAACCATAATCCATAGCCTACTCTCAACCCATCCAGCACAACAATTTGGCCCATGCAGGACCAGCAGCAGAGTCAGGATGTTAAAAGATGCTTTCACTCACCACAGCTGAGGGCTCACGTGAGGAGAAAGGTGGTTTTTCCTCTGGGCGAACTTCTCCAAAGTCCGTCAACTCGTTGTGGCTCCGCAGTGTTTGCTGTGCTGCTCAGTGGAGCGCCTGTTGGGCAGCAATGTTTACCCTTATCCAGATGACTCCCCGCTGTTGTCTTGCAATCCACAGGACGGTCTCCCTGGAAGCATAACGATAACAGTCGGTCACACACAGCGCTGTCAGGGCTCCAGTGTTCATACCACGTTAGCTTGCTGTTAGCGATGGTGCTAATCTGTTGCTATCTGCAGACTATTAGCTCTCACTCACAGTACAACACACAAAACTGTGTAGCAGTGAGACAAACAATATAATAAACTAGCCAACTGTCTCTGTACATTAATTAAATTACACTTTTTCTTCTTCTGCAGCTGGTCACTGCCTCCACAAAAAACACACACATTTGGCAAAACACCTGTGTACTCCAATCTGCTCTGCCTGTTAGTCCCACCCCTTGCTATCTACATGGACCAATCGGAGGCCTCTCCTAAAATAAACATCATAGTCTGTCACACCTCAGGGTCAGAGGTTACCCTCTTAAAGTGACAGCCTGATATGAAAACACTTGCTGTGCTCTGTTGCTGTTCACCTTTTAACTCACACAAAGGAGTTACATTCACAATATTAATTCACCTCTTCACACTTTCAACTGTGTTTTCTCCAAACAGGAGGATCCTCTGTTGGCCTGGACTCCAGGTTCATCAGACGAGCAGTGAAGATGGTCTAATTTATGTTTACAATTTACACAACATGCTGTTAGATTTTATTTTTTTAAGTTTATCTAAGCTTGTAATGTTTATTATTTAATTTGCTTTTGTTATTTGTAGTCTGTTTAAAAGAAATGTTTCTATTCTGATTTATATTTTCTGTAGTAGAGGAGTTTTCATTTCTCAGAACTCTGCACAACTTAATCAGGTGTTATGATTAAAAGTCTTAGTTTCATCTCATTATAATGCAAATAACATCAACATTAAAACTCTACAGACTAAATAATAATTATGAGCCGGAGCTCATTTTGAACCATGTTGTATCGGACTGCAGCTAAGAATTATTTTCATTCAGGATGAATCTGCTGATTTTTTTCTCTATTAAGTGATTGATTTGTAAATATTCTGAAAATAGTGAGAAATGCCTCACAGAGCCCAAAGTGACTCCTTCACAATGTTAAACACTAAACCAGTTAATCGTTTCAGCTGTACTCGTATAAACTGTTGAGAATAAACTCTTCTCATGTTTTGTGTCAATTTTTGTGTCATTTTAAACTAAAGCTGTCTGATAAATATGTGAATTAAAGTAAAAGTACCTCAACTTTGTACCAAGTACAAACACTTAAGTACCTGAGGCCTGTTTTTTAATAATAAAACATGTTTTATCTGCATCTAAATACACACAGTGACAAACAAACATGCTGCTTTTTGCAGAATATCTAAATATAAATCTTTGAATTGTGAAGAGCTGTAACAGAATCATGAATGTTACACTATTTATTCATCCCTGCTAGTTATTATTGCACTTCTGTTAGTACCTTATATATCCACTTTTATTATATTCCTGTGTTTTTATACTTTCTTATATTCTCTACTTAACAGCTGCTACTATTATTTCTATTCCTTTCATGCCCTGATGTGCAAGTCAGCATCTGTAACAAAGATTTTCCTCTCACGGATCAATAAAGTTTTCTGACTCTGAGCATTTAAAGAGTAACAGACAGCAGCTGCTCTGGACTCTACAGGCTGACATCACAGCTGGGTGAAGTCAGGCCTCACCCAGCTGAGATGTGCTGGATCACTGTGAGCACTAGAGGTCGCTGCTGCATCAGTCAGTGCGGGAGTGTGCGCGCACTGACTGAACGGAGAACAAGAGAAAGAGAAAAGGCAGAGCTGAGACAGAAAGGAGGAGGAAAGAACCTTTATGAATAAGGGGCTTGGTGTTACTACTGGCAGAGCTGTACCATCATCTCCTCATATCACTGCTACCTTTCCAGAGTTGATTCTGTTTTTTTATAGAAGTAATGACACCATGTTGGAAAGCAGAAGATGTGTTGTTAAGGGTATAATCTGAAAAATAAAGACCTTAAGTTTCAGGCTGAAGTATCTCCTGTTACTCAGAGCGACCAGAGCTTCATGATGATGAAGATAAATCCAGTCAGAGCTCTGAGGAAATGCAGACGCAAAACGAACAATCCAAAGTGCCAAAATAAAGTAATTTATTCTTTGCTCTTTGTTTCTAAGGCAGCTATTTTTTCCACTCTGTCTTACAGCAGCTTCTTAAACAGGGTTTCTTTCTGAAGACATAGTCCCAATGAAAACTGTTGACAGTGAATTCTCTGGATAATGTGGACCCCAAAGTAACAGGGACCGTGTCCCTGGAAGCTGTCCACCACACACTGAAGTATAAACTAGGGGTCATCAGAACCCTGCACCACAGACCTGAGAACATACCAAGCAGTGCCCAAGCCCCATAAAAGGAACAGAACCACCTGAAAGCGTAAGACACAACATGTGGATGTCCTAAATGGACCTTTGTGAAAACAGCCACAAGATCCAGGAAGAACACTGACACTACAGGGGATGCAACAACATTGTGATTCCATACGTCAGAGAAATTACACTGGTGGCGATGGTTCCGTGGATAAGACACATGCAGTGGGTTTGATTCCCACTGTGATACATCCACCAACTTGTTCCTGAGCAAGATACTTCACCCCTGGTTGTCCAGGCGTGCGACCTCTGACATGTATAGCAATTATAGGTATGCAGTTTAGTTTTATGTTATGGTCCACCCGAAAGACCGCATACCCAAACACAAGAAAAGCAAGAAAAGCAATCTAGAGTATGCTGTCTAGTGCAGGGAGGAATGCACAGACCTGTATGTTGGGGAAATTCAATTTAATTTTATTTATATAGCACCAAATCACAACAGCAGTTATCTCACAGCGCTTTCCTTAAAGAGCAGGTCTAGGCCAAACTCTGAAGTTATTTACAGAAGCCCAACAATTCCCAACTAAACAACCTCTACATAAACGTATTGCTCGCCACAGAAGCTCCAAAGCCTCAGGTCAAGACTCAGCAGTTTGCCTACATATGAAAGATAACAAGGTTCACATTTCAGTCAGAGAGGACCGAGCACCGAAGAGAACCAACGCGGACATCGCGGAGAACATGCAAACTCCACACAGAAAGTCCGGGGCAAACGGGGTTTGAATATATTAACGTTTAATATTTTTAAATTTCATGTTGATATTTATATTCAGTTCCTCCTACATAGCTTTGCATGGCACACTGAATCTCATACTACTTTGTAGTAGACAGGGCTCCTTAGTCCACATTTTGCCAGTTTTGCAGTAACTATTCTGTAAAGAAAGCAGGAAGAACAACCCACAGTCAGACACAGCTAGTTGCTTGAGGTCAAAATTATAGTTGACTTACAACAAAACGACCACAAAGAGGCACAAAGGAGTGCTTCCTGTGAACAAACATAGAACATAAATAAACATTAACATAAATAGATTATTGTTTAATTCTTAAACATCAGGACAAAGCAAATAATAAATTGTAAATAAAAAGTCACTGAGAGGCGCAGGTTTCAGTGGTTGTGTTTGAAAAGTGAAAATGGTCCATTACTTATTACTGGCTGCTCTAAATAAACTGATCTGTCCGGTATTTGATGGTTTGTGGTCAGATAATTACAGATAGATAGCAGCTGAAACTGGAACACTACAGCAGCTCAGACTCACACTGACTCTGTGTCAACCAGTGAAGTTTATCACAAACAGGAGACTTCTGCTTTTCAGTTTAGATCAAATCACAGCAGTGGTTCAAGCAAGTCTCTAACAGATCTGACAATTAAGACTTTACATAAAATTTAAACTGGACAATACTGTTGAAATTCAAGGAACTTTCTCATTTTGTCCTTAAATATTTTTGAATACAGGATTTAGTAGTATTGTGTCATCATATTGTGGGTGCAGCTAGTTATAGCAAACCAAGAGACACGCAGAGATATAGAGGAAGGAAATTAAAGCATCTATAGCTTCCTGACTGATCAGAGTGGAAGCAGTGAAGTGACAGAGGCAGTTCTCTTTCAGCTGAATGATTTGTCTCCATCAGGATCAAATTCAGAATGAATATCCACCGTGTTCTGTTCTTCTGCTTCTTATCAGGTGAGGACTGATTACCTGTCTCTTTAAAGCTGCAGCACACACTGCTGGACATTGGTCCAAATGTTGGATGACTTGAGTTTTTTCGGTCAGCTGCGTTCTTATTCAGACGTCCTGCTGTTCTCTGATGTTCTCTGTTACTAGTTTCTGCAGCAGCATTTCCACAATCTAATCCAGCCCACTGTAATGAAATGTTAAGCAATTTAGACTAAACGTAACATTCATGATCGATTATTTGTTGTTTCTTATTTATGTAGTTAATGTTAGCAAGTAGGGAAAGTGCAAAACAGCAACCATCACAACAGCTGCTGCAGAATCAATTTAATTTTGCTAATGAATGAATGCCTCTTCATCTCATCTCATGTTTTACAGTCAGTGTACAATACAGGAAGTACTGACCATCAGGATTCTCTGTTCATCTTTCCAACAGCACTGTGTGGTGGAGACACTGGGCTCGTCAGTGCAGTTTCAGTTTATACAGTAGCTGAGGGAGGAACTGGTGGACTTAGCTGCTACTTGTCTCCGTCTGGAAGCAGGAAGTTCTTCTGTAAGAATGAATGTAAAGCAGAAGATATTCTGGTTCAAACAGATGATGTCAGAGCTCAGAGTGGCAGATACAGCATCAAATATATAGAAGGATCTGCATCTGGACTGTATGTGACCATCACACAGGTGACCAAGTCGGACTCAGGATGGTACACGTGTGGTTATGGCAGAGCTCTGTCTCCAGATTCTCACCGCAGGATTAAATTCATTGTCACAGATGGTGAGATTTTGTTTGATTAAATGTCATAAAAATGTGTCTTCATAATCCTACAGTCTGTTCAGAGCATGTGAATTCAAAAAGAGAAGTCAGGAAGTGGTCGTAAACCAAAGAGGGTTGATGGTGTGCACCTCAACCCCTAACAGGACATTTTAATGATCACATTTGCATTGAATGATCACAGATTAACACCTGTGTAATGTGTTGATCAGGAAAACTTAGACCTTCTCTCATCAGCCAAAATCCAATAATCAGAATTTGCTTTTGTGGTCATTAACTGAACAAACCACCTTATAAAAAAACGTGTGTGTGATTTATTTATCTCTTCATCAACAAAACTAATGTTCTTAAAACCTTAAAATTAACAGGTCAGTACGTAGAAAAGTAAATTTCATATAAAATTTTACAGTAATTTTCTTCTTCAGTCTACATCTTGTAAAACTCATCAGGTTTTATTAAAGATGCTACACATACCCTATTTCTTATTACACATGAATATTATACATTTGATTTGAACCCATAACAAATTAAGTCGGTGAAGCAGAATAGCAGAAATTTACAATTTAAAAACTTATTAAATTCCATAGTGAAAACACATAGGAAATGAATATGGGTCATTTTTTTATGTAAATGCTCCATAGCATGCTCCATGCTCCATACTTGTCGCCTTTCTAGTCTTTTCGACCACTGGCTTTCGATCACACTACTTCTGCATTCACTATTCACACACACTCACTGAGCCTAAGTGCTCAAACGGAAACTAACATTCACACACATTCATACACAGGGGCAATTTGGGGTTCTTGCCCAAGGACACTTCGACATGCAGCCTGGGGGAGCCGGGTATTGAACCGCCAACCTTCCGATTAACGGCCAACCCGCTCTACCTGCTGAGCCACAGCCGACCCCACTTTATCCACTTTATTGTAAAAGTAAAAATGTAAATATGATTTGTGACGTTCAAAAACAAGTTAGTTGAGGAATATCTGGAATACTGAATGATGAAATTAATTCATTGCAAAGATATAATGTTGTGCATCAAAGGGACTTGATATCTGTCTGACTTGGTTAAACCTGATAGGGGCTATAGGCCCCCGTTAGTATAGCTATCAAGGGTCTGAGAGACACACAAGCTTCCCCACCACAACAAGGTAAACATCATAAAGGGGAGAAAGCCCCTACATGGCACCTTGTCAAAAGTGTGTTGTATCTAATGCTTTCATCTTAAACCTTAAAAATAAATCAGTGAAAACATTTTGCACTTGGCATTTGGGTCCAATCCTGCATTTGCTGACCTGTGACAAAACTATGTTTGTGTGTGCAGTCAATGTTACTCACCAAAACACTGTGTCTGCTTCATCTCTACCAGCTGACCTGAATGTAATACCCTCTTCATAAAATCCATGTTTTAGATCAGTGCCCTTTGGTAGAAATGTTGATCACATCTATGACAAGTCAGAATTCTGAGATCAAAGTCAGAATTCTGAGATCAAAGTCAGAATTCTGAGAAAAAAAGTCAGAATTCAAAAAAAATGTTCACACGTGACCCTAATCTCCCAGTACAGGATAAAAAGACCCCTTTTAAACTGTGTATACTCTCTCTCTCTCTCTCTCTCTCTCTGCTCCCAGCCCTCTCCTATGTCCCTCGCCCAGATTACTTCTTGCCTCTGGTTGTGAGCCTGCCTTTGGTTTGTGGCCTGTTGGCTGTTTTTCTGCTGGTCATCTACAAACGGAAGAAAAGGAGGAACATTGATGTGAACACCAGAGGAAATGCAGGCAGCGTACAGATGGAGGTGAGGTGTTTGTTTTGTCTCTGTTTACATCAGTTTCAGTGGTTAAGATTGAGAACTTGGACTGAAGAAGAACAATGTGGCTCTGTGGATGGAAATGTCGATCTCTCAGCTGGTACCTTGGTCCAGACTAACATATCATATTATAGACTTTTCCAGATCAGAGCATCTCAGAGCAAAACAAACCTATGCTACAGCCCACCAGACTCACCGACGGCCGCAAGAGAACCATCAGTTATCAGCAATGCAGGTAAAAGGCAATCAGATAAAATAACTGGGGATCCTAAATGCATTGTGTCCTTACACAGTTTTAGCCTAAGGTGCACTCTGTAGGTCAAAAAAGCGTCTTTACAGACTGTAAATACATTGAAAATGTTTTACTGAACAAACGAAATGCAACTATACAAATGATCAAAATATCTTTTTATTTAATAAAAATCTCAAGGATTATAACTTTAACATGTTTCAAGACAAGCAGAAATCCGACATAGCAAAGTATTTTTTCTTAAGGTGTATTAACAGCGGGCTGATCTTCTGTGAACCACAGGAGACTTTCATGAACGCTCACTGCAACCAGCAGTTTTTACAAAAGGATACACATAACGACTAGCTTTTAAACTTCCTCTACTGTCTGATATTTCAAGGACATGAGGTGTTTCCCATACTTTCATTTATTTATCAACGCAATATCAACGCTGACCACCAACACAGATTGATTTTCAGTGTTGGTGACCCACCTTTAAAAAAGTTATAAGCGAGCATGTAAGGCAGGCCTATTCAACTGGCGGTCCGTGGGCCACATCCGGCCCCGAAGCAAACGCCATGTGGCCCAGCACATGTGAGCCGAGTGTCTCGTCACATCTCTGCCCTTTACTATATACATTTCTTTTCAATACATTATTCTGGTCTTATTATGGCACAATTTATCTTGTTACATGGAATTACTCTTACTTTAGAAATGACCTTCTACTTCTTGCTCTAAAATACTGAAATTAAATTCTAAAATTATATATTATGGATTTTTAAAATGTCATCACTCACACATTAACAAACAATTACTTTGGAATAACAAATAACTGTCTGTTAGTGTGGCTGCTGCTGCATTTCAGGTTTGATGTTGTTCCTGTTTTATTTTCAGTCCATCTATCAGAACTGTCCTCCAGTTTCCACATGTGAAGAGTCCATCTACCAGAACCTCTAAGCAAGGGTCTCATACATTTTAACACAGGATACAAATGATAATGTTTTTGGTTTGCACTGTGCAGATTAAAATGTGCTGCATGGTTCCATATTCTTCCTTTTCTTTTGGCAGATATTAGCTATAAATTATATTATCACGTTCTTCTGGTGACACAGAGCTGATCATTTGTTTCAGGGTGTTCAGCAATTTATTACTTTATTATTCTGAAAAGTCAAATCTGTCTTCAGAAATGCAGGTGTTGGTTATTCTTTCCTAAACAGAAATCAATACAGTCCAGCATTTACCAGTTACTCAGTAAGTCAAACCAAGTGTTATTTTGTAATGAAAGATTTCCACTTTTATTTGTCATTGTTATTTTAGTTTAATGAAGTCATTGTGTTTATCATCCTTTATTTGTCTCATGTTGTTGGGTTATAGTAGTAGAATTTCATCAAATGAGTGTAACAGCAGCTCTGTTGATTGTAATGGTCAACCTGTGTGGTGAAACATGGTTGTGCACATTTACACCAAAGACTGAAAAATACCACAGCACTCGAACAGCTGGGATAGTTATATAGAATTAAAACAATTACTCATCTACCGTTTATGTATGTGGTGCATTTGCTTATCATTGCTGGTTAAGCGTAATATACTTACGCTTTGTCACGCTGTAACATGACACACTGAGATGAGAACGTGTTGGGATTCACTTTATGTTTTGGAATTTGCCTGGACAGAGTCAACCAGGACATCAAATTTAGGATATTTCTAAAGGGGCTTTGTTGCTGTAACAGGGAAAGGTGAGACAGGTCTAAGCTTAGAGTAATTTAGCTGACCCCTTCAGTCTTTTCTGACATTCTAGCTTTAGGTTTTCTCACATGCACTTGTCCTTGTCAGGGAGACAATAGACTGATTAGCTAGGCTCAATAAATAATGTTATGTTAAGTCTTCATCAGTCTCTGAATCTTCTTCACACCTGAACTTGGCTCACAATATTTCTCAACAATATTAGTCTGTAGACATATATCATTATGTGTTGAGATTCATGGTTGTGTTTTTATGTGTGTGTGTGTGTGTGTGTGTGTTCTTGTTGTGGTTTTAATAAATAACTATGCATGAAACTTTCTCTGTAGCTTGTTGTCCACCACGGTATGAGTATTGATACATTAGGCTATAACTGAACTAGGGCTGCCCCAGACGAAAGACGTTCCCAGCTGACTAGTCAGACTCGTCATTGCACGTTTATTATATTAATTCAGTTATTTAAATACATATTTTTGGGGCAGCAGAAAATGAGATCCAGGGCTGAGAATGTCAAGACTCACTGTTAACACTGTGCAACATTACAGAGAAAAACAAAACTGTAAAAATGAGCTTTTAAAATAGTAAATGTACATATGGAATATGTAAGGACCATGTGACGAGTCGGGGAGTGAGAACAGTTTGTCCTCTCTCCTCTTATAGATAACATCAGTGTTCCATAACAGTTTAACGTCTATCATTGTTCCATATTTGCACCGTTTCTATATCCTCTCCATCAATACTCATTTGTTGCTGCAGGTTGTTCCTAAAATCTAAAATGATTTATTTTTTTCTTGGTTTTCATCTGAAGAAAACTGGACCTGCACAAACCAACAAACTGATCTACACACACCTGGTAGCTGTTTTCATCACCTTGAATCAAACCAACTAATGCTGTATCGTCAGCAAATGTATTAGTTACATGATAAGATGTGTTGGTTCTGCAGGGTAAATAAAACTGGGGAAATAGTGCTCCCTTGTGGAGCCCCACCGTCAGTAATAATATGAGAAGACACTGCCCCTTTTGCTTTGACACACTGTAACTGCTGAATCTCTCCATCATAATTTGGGGTCTGATGGTATTAAATGCAGATCAAACATCTACAAAAAGAAAACGAGCACATTGTTTAGGCCGATCAAGATGACAATAAATATCAGGCAGCATGTAATAAAGAGCATCCTCCTGTACTCCTCTGCTTCCTATATGCAAATTCTAATGGGTCACGTTTGTGTTGCACTTCCTTGGTTTCCATGGTTTCAGACAATCTCAAGACTTCATTAAAACTGATGTTAAGGTAACTGGTCAATAATCATTTCAGATAGTTTTGGTACTGGCACTATTTTGTTTGAAATCATTTGTTGTTTGCCTTCTGTATAACGCGTTCATTTGCGACACATCCCCCTGTTCAAAAGAACACCGTTTCTTTTGCAGCGCTGTTTTGTGATCTGGATTTATGGTTTATCATTTATTCATTTAGCTGACGTTTGAATCCATAGCTTCTGGAAGGCTAAAAGGTCATTAGCGGGCGCTATAGAGTTGACATGCCAAACCTAAGCCCAGGTGTGACATCAAATCGAAATATGAAACCGTTGTTCAGCATCCTGAAGGCCTCAAACAGGTTTAAAACATTTTAATTTATACAAAATGGCTGACTTCCTTAAATTGAAATATTTCCTTTACTTCCTGGCTTACTTCCTGCTTTCTTACAGTGCAGACGCTTTGCTGCTTGCTCTTGCCTCTCCTTGCATTCTTTTGCTTTATTTTCGCTTAAAGTCTCCTTTTTTTTTTTTTTTTTACCCTGCTAGAAGCCAGCAGCTCTTGGATACTTTTAAATCACTGGGACTGTCAGATAAAGTAGGCTCCTGCCATACTCTAAAAACTTTTTATGATCTTAGTGCTACGCGAGTGCGGCCTATCAATAGCACTAGCCTGTACTGCAGTGACTGGAGCTATAGCTAATGCTAATTAGCAACAAGATGCCCCCCTTCTCCACGGACGACTTCTACAAACTTCTACAGAAAATTACAGTGCTGGAATCCAAGATCCAAAGGTTAGAAGTGAATGTGGAAGTGAATGGATTATGTGGGAATGACACCACTTTCCCGTGGAGCCAAAACAGTGGACAAGAGCATGCTAACACACGGCTAATTAGCACCAACAAGACTACCAAGAAGAAGGAGGCCTGTGTACTGGGTAATAAATCTAAAAGTGGGAGTCCTCCCTGGAACGCTCTGGGTGCAAAGCCTAAGAGTAAATCATTTCCTTGGGAAATGGGAGGACGAGTAACAGGCAGAACACAGCGCCCTGAGATTTGTGATGCGACTGGCTGGCCTGCATTATCATCCAGGCAGAGCGCCTCTTCAACCCCTGTTCTTGGTAGGACACAGCCGTGGACAGCTGCGAAAGGGAGAGTTAGCAACAAACCTCCCCAACAGCCGAGTGTGCAACAGCAGAACAGATTTTCACCACTATTGCAGGACCCTGGATCTCCGTCTGATGACCTGGATAACATCCCATCCTCACACAGAAGGGTAAGGACTGAGAGTAAATCAGACAGTAAAAGGCTGCAGCGAAGCTAACGACTGGGCCTCAAACTCTGATTGTGGGTGACTCTGCTGTAAACGATGTAAGAAGCATGTGCAGTAAGAACACCAAAGTACTCTGCTTTCCAAAGGATACGGTGTCTGACTTAGAAGAAAGAATCCTGCATATTGTGGCTGAACATCCTACTGTGAAAAACATCATTCTGCACATCGGGGCCAATGATGTGGTGAAGCAACAGTCTGAAGTGTTGAAAGAGGACTTTAATAATCTGTTGAACACAGTCAGCTCATTGAATGCTGAGGTGTTTATCAGTGGCCCTATACCGCCAGTCCGAAGAGGAGCTGAGAGATTCAGCAGACTGATGGCACTGAACAGGTGGCTCTCAGCGGCATGTGCTGTCCATTCAGTGCATTTCGTTGAGAACTTTTATATTCTGTGGGGACGCAGGCATCTTTTTAAGGCAGATGGACTTCGCCTTAACAAGTCAGGAGTAAAATTGTTTAGCTCCAACCTGTTTTACTTTCTGCGTCACTCATCTGTTCCCTCTGCCAAGGACAAGAGACAAGAGGAATCAAAACAAGAAGAAGACACAACACAACACGCCAGAAACCTTGAAGGAGAGCCACCCCAGCCCCCCCGCCGGAAGAGAGCTGTGATCATGGGAGACATCTGAGCCAAGAGGAAGAGCCTCCACCTCTCTCACTGAAAACCAACAGTGAGGATTCAACATCTCTACCCCCCCAATCCCCATCTCCAGACACACTTTCTCCCCTCTGCTGGACTTCACTGATCACATGGAAGACCTGATTAGAGCTGGGACCAAACTTACTCCCCGCCCCTTCCCTCGCTCCACTCCCATTTTCTCTACCCTAAACCCCCCTCACCGTCCACCTCCACCACTGGCTCACCGTCCTCCAGGCACAACCCGCCATCCCGCTCTGCAATGGCTAAAAAGCCCAGTAAGCTCTGTCTGATATGTGCTGGGTCCAGGCTACAAGGAAAATAGCACTCATGACTCTTCCCAGGACAAGCCGGGGCCCAATGTGCTGGTAGTCTTCTCCATCCCTGTCTTGATAAGTAACAGAAAAAGCATGGTGAATGTGTTAAAAAACAGGAAGCACTCAACACATCCTGCAAGTTTAGTATTAATTCCTCGTCAGCCACAGCCTGTTGAAAAAAGTGGCCCAGATAATGTTTTTAACTCACTAAAATTAGCTTTGTTAAACGTTAGGTCTTTGGCAGGAAAAACATTTTTAATCAATGATTTTATAATAACTCATAATCTTAATTTCATGTTTTTAACTGAAACTTGGTTGGACCAAGATAACAGTGCAGCTGTCCTTATCGAGTCTACCCCCCCCCCAACTTCAGTTTTATGAGTGAAGCCAGAGTGCATAAGAGAGGAGGTGGAGTTGCCATTTTGTTTAATGACTCCCTCCAATGCAAAAAGATGTCTTATGGGAATTTTGCTTCTTTTGAATATGTGGCTCTTCAGCTGAATTCCCCTTCTAGAGCTATTTTTTTTAAATATCTACAGGCCCCCTAAATACTGTGCAAACTTTTTTGATGACTTTGGTGAACTGCTGTCTATAATCTGTGTTGACTTTGACTGTGTGGTTATTGTTGGTGACTTTAACATCCATGTTGACAACCCCCAGGACAGAGGGACTAAAGAACTGTTCTGTCTTCTTGATAATTATGGACTGACTCAACATGTGACGGAGCCCACGCACAATAAGGGGCACACTTTGGACTTGGTCATCTCCAAGGGTCTGGACATTCCCAAGGTTGTGGTGACTGATGTTGCTCTCTCTGATCATTCCTGTGTTTTCTTTGAGAGTGCTATCTGCGTGCACACAAATGTTAAAACAGAGGTGATCACAAAACGGCATATCACTGAAAACACTAGTGAAGAATTCATTGAGGCTTTCTCCCCGACACCTGCCCTTCCACAGGTCTCTGTCAATGAGCTTGTGGATAATATCAGTTCTAAAATTACAAATGTTATTGATGCCATTGCACCAGCCAAGGTGAAGGTGGTCTCTGGTAAGAGAGGATCTCCATGGAGAAATGCCACGCTGGTTAGAACTCAAAAAAGAGAGTGTCGAAAAGCTGAACGCAGGTGGCGGAAAACAAATCTCCAGGTTCATTATGACATCTATAAAGAGAGACTTCGCATTTATAATTTGGAGCTGAGAAATGCTAGGCACTCCTTCTTCTCAGACATCATCACCAAAAACACTAATAATGCACGTGCCCTGTTTGCTACTGTCGACAGGCTAACCAACCCTCCTGTGTCTGTAGCCTCTGACCTTCTATCCACCAGGGCCTGCAATGAATTTGCTTCCTTCTTCGCAGACAAAATTCAAACAATTAGACAAGCAATCAGCACCTCCATGTTAGGTACAGGATATGTCCTATCCTGTGTCCACTTAAAACAATTCATATAGCATGAGACAATTTGATTCTATTAACCATAAAAATCTGGAGGACATAATACAACATCTGAAATCTTCCTCATGCTGCCTTGATATTCTACCAACAGGTTTTTTCAAAAAGGTGTCTAAATGCATGGCCTCAGATTTACTACAAATTGTCAACATGTCTCTCCTCTCAGGCTTTTTCCCACAGGCCCTGAAAACTGCAGTCATTAAGCCACTGTTAAAAAGAGGAATCTAGACAGTTCACTAATGAGCAATTACAGGCCCATATCAAATCTCCCATTTTTAAGCAAAATAATTGAAAAGGCTGTTTTTCAACAGCTTAGTGCTTTCATGGCACTAAATAACTGTTTTGATGTCTTCCAGTCAGGGTTTCGACCACACCACAGCACTGAGACGGCTCTAGTTAAGGTCTTCAATGACATCCATTTAAACACTGACAGTGGCAGAATTTCAGTTTTAGTATTATTGGATCTCAGTGCTGCATTCGACACGGTAGACCACAACATATTACTAGACAGACTTGAAAACTGGGTTGGACTTTCTGGCACAGTACTAAACTGGTTTGAATCCTACTTAAAGGACAGGGACTACTTTGTGTCTATAGGTAACTACACATCTGAGCTGACAAAAATGACATGTGGAGTTCCCCAAGGCTCCATTTTAGGACCTCTTTTGTTTAACATTTACATGCTTCCACTGGCTCAGATTATGAAAAACAACAAAATATGTTACCATAATTATGCAGATGACACACAGATTTACATAACCATTTCACCAGGAGACTATGATCCCATACAGGCGCTGAGTAACTATATTGAGCAGGTCAACGACTGGATGTGCCAGAATTTTCTCCAATTAAACAAAGATAAGACTGAAGTTATTGTTTTTGGAGCGAAGGAGGAACGATTGAAAGTCAGTGCTCGACTTCAATCTGTAATGTTAAGAACCACGGATCAAGCCAGAAATCTTGGTGTAGTCATGGACTCAGACCTGAATTTGCGGAGCCATATTAAGACAATTACAAAGTCAGCCTACTATCACCTGAAGAATATATCAAGGATAAGAGGCCTTATGTCTCAGCAGGACCTGGAAAAGCTTATCCATGCATTTATCTTCAGTCGACTTGACTACTGTAACAGTGTCCTTACAGGGCTCC
The DNA here is from genome assembly GCA_024633595.2 of Lepomis macrochirus. Lineage (NCBI taxonomy): Eukaryota > Metazoa > Chordata > Actinopteri > Centrarchiformes > Centrarchidae > Lepomis > Lepomis macrochirus. The sequence goes on from JALXJV020000014.1 coordinate 32,918,982, forward strand.
CTAAGAAATCCATCAGACAGCTGCAGCTGATCCAGAACGCTGCTGCTCGAGTCCTCACTAAGACCAAAAAGGTGGATCACATCACTCCAGTTCTGAGGTCTTTACATTGGCTACCTGTATATCAAAGAATTGATTTCAAAATCCTGCTGTTAGTTTACAAAGCACTAAATGGTTTAGGGCCAAAATATATTTCTGATCTTCTGCTTCGTTATGAACCATCCAGACCTCTCAGGTCGTCTGGGGCAGGTCTGCTTTCTGTCCCCAGAGTCAAAACTAAACAAGGAGAAGCAGCGTTCAGTTATTATGCTCCGTATATTTGGAACAAACTCCCAGAAACCTGCAGGTCTGCTGAAACAGTCAGTTCTTTTAAATTAAGACTGAAGACCTTTCTTTTTACCACTGCTTTTAATTAAATCCTTTCTTTTTACCACTGCTTTTAATTAAATATTTCTTTTACACTGCACTGTAACTTTTACTGTCCTGTTTTCTCATTCTTTGTTTTAAGCTTTTTACCATTGCTTTTAATTAAATATTTACAGGGTGAGAAATGAGTAGGTAGCTGGGTTAGGACGTTTTGGAGGTGAGATTGAACAGAGTGAAGGAAGTGGATCTTAAATCTCGCGCCCAAGTGATTTGCAGCAACCTCTGTCCACCTGTAAACGTGCAGGTGGGTCCAGAGTATAACTGGATCAAAGGGGCCTGTTGACAGACATGTCCTGGTTTCTCTGTAGTGTCCGAGGGTTTTTGGAGTTTCAGTGGACCCAAAGATTTCTGTGGACCCGAGTACAGACTAGCTAGAGAGGGTAGATTAAGAGTACTTCTCTGTTTGTTCTCTTTTCAGAATGATTGTGACTCAGTTATTTGCTCAACCCCTCAGCCTGTTTTTATTTTCCATTTAACTCTTTTAACTTTTATTATATATATATATATTTTTTTTTATTGTTTTTCCCTGTTGCTTTTATATTTTATGTAAAGCACTTTGAATTGCCTTGCTGTTGAAATGTGCTATATAAATAAACTTGCCTTGCCTTGCCTTGCCTTAAGATCAGAGCAATAATCTTACTGAGATTATTCTGACCACGGTAAGGGGGGGGGGGCAAATTAATGTGAGTTTTCTAACATCCTGTGGCACTCACAGATGCTTTACCAAAGTAGAACAATATTAATCCTCACAGACACAAACAAAGAGTCAGGCCCTGACATTTCAAGTGAGAGAGGCAACACTGTGAAAAAAGTGAATACTCACAGAGGAAGAAGAAGCAGATCAGAGGCTGAGGGAAATCCATGTTGAGGCTCTGAAGGTTTACTGTTGCTTCTCTTCCTCCTCCACTGACAAACCAGGAACTTTTTACTTCTTTAAATGAGTGAGTTCCTCCTCCAAAAACAACACACACACACCCCACCAGCCCTACTCTCCTCCCTGCTTCATCTGAATTTATCTCCCCTGCAGGGTCTGAGGTCAGCTGCACATTTGTGTTTGACTTTTCATTTACAGTCTCAGGGATGTTGAGTGTATTTTTATACAAAGAATATATATAACATTCATTTTGTTGAGGTCTGATAGTAGATTTGACCTAATTTTTCTCATGTGCATTAGTTAAAAAGAGTTTATCATCATAATTGTTCTGAATGTTCAACCTCAAGCTTTGTGAGGTGATCCACTGCAAGTGTTTGTCATGTTTAACTTTAACTTTCACTCAGGAGCAAAAATCAGCCTTTAAACTTGAAAGAAATATTTGACATTTATCCTGATTGTTACGGCTGTATGTTTTTCTTCTGTGCTGTCAGTGTTCTTGTCTGTCTTCTAGTTTTGTTGCAGGAGTTTTCCAACTAATTGCTGTATGAGGTCCACCTGGCCTTGGAAGCTGGTCCTTAAAAGCAGCTGTGCAAGTGTCAGAGGGGAGGCTTCTTGATTTTGGGACTGCTGGTCTTGCTGCCTCTCAGCTGGGGCATTTCTGTTATGTTGTTGTGTTTTGGTGTTCTTAATTTATTGTCTAGTTATGTTAATAAATTACCGTGATTTTGTTGTTTTAAAGGTGTTTATTTGTGTTGAGGTTGGGTCAGTTGTGGGGTGTTGTTTGCCCCATGTTGCCACCAAAGTTTGGGGCGTAACATGATAAATATTGATATGAACTGACATTTTTTATCATGATAACATTTTTGGCCATCTCGCCCAGCCCAACACTGTCGTTAAATTAAATTTACTCGTTCTTTTGAAAAACCAGGATGGTCTCCAGCACGTCTACACGGTCAGTTATCATTGGTGGTGGGTTTTGGTATCATAAATCGTGTCCACTATATTGCCAAATGTATCGGGACACCTCTCGAATCATTGAATTCAGTCACTTCCATGGTGTAAATAAAAGTCGAACACCTCGGCATGGCTGCTTCTACAAACATTTGTGAAAGAGCGGGTCTCTCTCAGGAGCTCAGTGAATTCAAGCGTGGTACCATGATAGGTTGTCACCGGTGAAACAAGTCCATTCGTGAAATTTTCTCACTACTAAATATTGCACGATCAACTGTTAGTGGCATTATAATAAAGTGGAAGCGATTGCAGTGTTTCCCACAAAATAACTGGGTAACTGTGGCGCCGCTGGGTGGGGTGGGGTGCAGTTGATATTGACCATCCCTTTTCTAACCTTAACATAGCTGTCCTTATTAACTAGGCTACTTGATATTAACTTCTTTGAAGTTAGGTCTCTGACATTAACAGTGATGTTCATGATTCTAATGCCGCGTGCCAGACAGGTTGCAACTGGGAAACATCCAAGTTCAAATATATCCGACTTCCGACCTCGAAGCGTTTCAGTTGCATGTTGGTGCATGACGCTAAAATGTAAACGATAAACTTGGCTTACTGTGACAAACTTATGCACAGTTAAACCCTCAGCAGTGCACTTGGTGTTAATTAAAGGATGGCCATTTTATTAAAAACAATTGATAAATATACGTTACCTGTGTGTCCTTCTATACATCGGTTGGTAATCCTCAAAAGTCATGACTGAATAACTTCTGGGTAGAAGATGACTACTTGTGAAGTTGGAGTACATATTTTTTCTCCAAGTTCACAAGACTTCAAGTGGAGGTCACAGTTCGAGTAAGCCTGGAGCGCAGCATAAGCGTTCAATTCATATCTGAGTCCATTGTCAATGTTTTTGGGAGAGAGAGGAGAGAAGGAGCGACGGGCGAGAGGAGATGCTGAGCGAATATGCGCAGCTCTGTATTCCAGTAGCCTACGGTTTTACCCATTCTAATTGGTAAAAAAGAAACAGCTCTGGAAATCCTTCCAAATTCCAAATAAAAATGGTCAAAATAACAAACAGATACATGTGTTCATGCGTCTTGGCATGCTCTCCACCTGTCACATTTGCTGTTGGGTGACGTTAAGCCAAAAATTCAAGTAGCTCAGCTTTGTTGGATGGCTTGTTACCATCCGTCTTCCTCTTAATTAACTTGTCACAGTGAATGCTTCAGCTATATTTGGTCCATGTTGAGTGTTTTTGTACATGTGATTGTGACAAAGAAATTATTCTTTGTTTTAAGGGTGGGGGTGTTACGGCTGTATGTTTTTCTTCTGTGCTGTCAGTGTTCTTGTCTGTCTTCTAGTTTTGTTGCAGGAGTTCTCCAACTAATTGCTGTATGAGGTCCACCTGGCCTTGGAAGCTGGTCCTTAAAAGCAGCTGTGCAAGTGTCAGAGGGGAGGCTTCTTGATTTTGGGACTGCTGGTCTTGCTGCCTCTCAGCTGGGGCATTTCTGTTATGTTGTTGTGTTTTGGTGTTCTTAATTTATTGTCTAGTTATGTTAATAAATTACTGTGATTTTGTTGTTTTAAAGGTGTTTATTTGTGTTGAGGTTGGGTCAGTTGTGGGGTGTTGTTTGCCCCATGTTGCCACCAAAGTTTGGGGCGTAACATGATAAATATTGATATGAACTGACATTTTTTATCATGATAACATTTTTGGCCATCTCGCCCAGCCCAACACTGTCGTTAAATTAAATTTACTCGTTCTTTTGAAAAACCAGGATGGTCTCCAGCACGTCTACACGGTCAGTTATCATTGGTGGTGGGTTTTGGTATCATAAATCGTGTCCACTATATTGCCAAATGTATCGGGACACCTCTCCGAATCATTGAATTCAGTCACTTCCATGGTGTAAATAAAGTCGAACACCTCAGCATGGCTGCTTCTACAAACATTTGTGAAAGAACGGGTCGCTCTCAGGAGCTCAGTGAATTCAAGCGTGGTACCATGATAGGTTGTCACCGGTGAAACAAGTCCATTCGTGAAATTTCCTCACTACTAAATATTGCACGATCAACTGTTAGTGGCATTATAACAAAGTGGAAGCGATTGCAGTGTTTCCCACAAAATAACAGTGTAACTGTGGCGCCGCTGGGTGGGGTGGGGGGGTGGGGTGCAGTTGATATTGACCATCCCTTTTCTAACCTTAACATAGCTGTCCTTATTAACTAGGCTACTTGATATTAACTTCTTTGAAGTTAGGTCTCTGACATTAACAGTGATGTTCATGATTCTAATGCCGCGTGCCAGACAGGTTCCAACTGGGAAACATCCAAGTTCAAATATATCCGACTTCCGACCTCGAAGCGTTTCAGTTGCATGTTGGTGCATGACGCTAAAATGTAAACGATAAACTTGGCTTACTGTGACAAACTTATGCACAGTTAAACCCTCAGCAGTGCACTTGGTGTTAATTAAAGGATGGCCATTTTATTAAAAACAATTGATAAATATACGTTACCTGTGTGTCCTTCTATACATCGGTTGGTAATCCTCAAAAGTCATGACTGAATAACTTCTGGGTAGAGAAGATGACTACTTGTGAAGTTGGAGTACATATTTTTTTCTCCAAGTTCACAAGACTTCAAGTGGAGGTCACAGTTCCGAGTCGCCTGGAACGCAGCATAAGCGTTCAATTCATATACGGGTCCATTGTCAATGTTTTTGGGAGAGAGAAGGGAGAGAAGGAGCGACGGAGCGAGAGGAGATGCTGAGCGAATATGCGCACAGCTCTGTATTCCAGTAGCCTACGGTTTTACCCATTCTAATTGGTAAAAAAGAAACAGCTCTGGAAATCCTTCCAAATTCCAAATAAAAATGGTCAAAATAACAAACAGATACATGTGTTCATGCGTCTTGGCATGCTCTCCACCTGTCACATTTGCTGTTGGGTGACGTTAAGCCAAAAATTCAAGTAGCTCAGCTTTGTTGGATGGCTTGTTACCATCCGTCTTCCTCTTGATCAAATTCACATGGTTTTCAATTGGGTTCAGGTCTGGAGATTGAGCTGGCCATGACAGGGTCTTGATCTGGTGGTCCTGCATCCACGCCTTGATTGACCTGGCTGTGGTACGGAGCGTTGTCTTGCAGTAAAACCAATCCTCAGAGTTGGGGGACACTGTCTGAGCAGAAGGAAGCAGGCTTTCTTCCAGGATAACCTTGTACAACGCTTGATTCATTCGTCCTTCACAAAGACAAATCTGCCCAATCCCAGCCCTGCTGAAGCCCCCCCAGATCATCACTGATCCTCCCCCAAATTAAACAGTGGGTGACAGACACTGTGGCTTGTAGGCCTCTCCAGGTCTCCATCTAGCCATTAGATGACCAGGTGTTGGGCAAAGCTGAAAATTGGACTCATCAGAGAAGATGACCTCACTCCAGTCCTCTACAGTCCAATACTTAAGGTCTTTTGCAAACTTTAGCCTGACTTGTCTTTGCTTCTAATTGATGAAGGGCTTTTTCCTGGCTTTGCGTGACGGCCGGCTAACCCTGCAGCTGTGCACATCGTCCCGTGAGGCACGGGGAGGGCTAGCCCCCTTTGTGTTGCAACCATATTGCAAACTGCAGCGTATCATATACACACAAAATCGCCGTTTAGCGTACTATAGACACGGCTTTTCCGAAGAGTCTATATGCGACGCATGAGATACGATCGGGTTGGTAAATCACTTGATGTCATACTAAGGTTTTTGAGTGACATTCGAATGAGTTGACGGTCATCCGGGTCAGTGGACAATTGTTTCTACCAGTCTGTAGCTCTGTTGTCCCCAATGTTTGTTGCTTGACCTTGTTCTTATGAACTGCTGTCTTTTAAATTTAAAGGATGGAAGAAACCTCACACTCCCTGTCCTTCTGCCAGTAAAGGCAGAAACGAACCCTTCTGTTTCTCACTCAAAACTTTTCTTTTCAACTCTTTTGGTCAATTGTTAATTTTTTTGCTCGGAGTACCTTTGAGACACGACTAGTTTTTCCTCATTAAATAAGATTTGGTCAGGTGATCACTTAATCAGAACCTCATTCAGGAGAATCAGGTGTGCTTGTGTTTGAATTTAACAGCCACTGGAATGGATGGTTGCCTTGCATGTATAGATGTTAATTTAAGACAAATATGAAGTGGTCTCTTATTTTTATTTTTTTCCAGAGCTGTATGTGGCGGTTACCGTTGATAATGTGGTGGGCCGCCACAAATACTTCAATGTGTGGGAAACACTGGTTTGGGAACAACAGAAACCGCCATGAAGTGGTGGGCCACATAAAATCACAGAGTGGGGTCAGCACATGCTGAGGCGCACAGTGCGCAGAAGTCACCAGCTTTCTGCAGACTAAATAGCTACAGATCTCCAAACGTCGTGCGGCCTTCAGATTAGTTCAAGAACAGTGAGTAGAGAGCTTCATAGGACGGGTTTCCATGGCTGAGCAGCTACAAGCCAAGCTCTTCACTCTGTAGGAGCTGGATATGGAAACAAAATACAAAAACTTTTTGGTGAGCATGTATACAGTATATGTATGGCTCTACAGGTGCCCAGAGGGAAGTCACGCCACACACACAGAAAGGGAGGAGAAAGCGAGAAATTAAAGCAGCTTCATCTTCCTGACTGATCAGAGTGGAAGCAGTAAAGTGACAGAGGCAGTTCTCCTGCAGCTGATTTGTCTCCATCAGGATCAAATTCAGAATGAATATCCACCGTGTTCTGTTCTTCTGCTTCTTCTCAGGTGAGGACTGATTACCTGTGTCTTTAAAGCTGCAGCACACACTGCTGGACGTTGGTCCAAATGTTGGATGACTTGAGTTTTTCAGTGGCTGCGTTCTCATTCAGACGTCCTGCTGTTCTCTGATGTTCTGTTTCTGCAGCAACATTCCCATAATCTAATCAAACCCACTGTAATGACAACAAACTCTGCTTGTCTGTGTGATCTTTGTGGATTAACCCTCATTAACCTGCAGAATGTTTTACAGTCAGTGTTCAATACAGGAAGTACTGACCATCAGGATAAATTAAAATTAAATTAAATTTCGATTAATTACTTTTGTTGTTACTCTGGATTCATGCCAAGATGCCAAGTGCACATCCTGTGAGCAGAGCCTGAAACCGAGGACACAGCTGGGCCTGAGGGCGGAGACAGGAGCAGGAAAAAGCACACGCAGAGAAAGGCACATCCAGCTCAGGTTCAAAGTCGTGTTTATGGTTTGATATTAACTAAAATCTTACCAAAATGATTTTTAAACCATAAATAAATGTAAGAAATGTTAATTATAGAATAATATTAGCATTAATAATTTGGAATATTTTATTTATTAAAAAATAACACCCTCTGGGGCGGGGGCTGTTATGGTGTGGAACATACTCTTACTTGGGGGGGTCCTCCTATGGGGTCTGGACCAGCCTTGGTTTCACAGGGCCGCTGGCTCTGCCTGCACTTGGGGTGGTGGCCTCTGGCTGGGATGGGGGGCTGTCGGACCTGGTTTTCCCGTGTTCTCCTTCCCTGGCAGAGGGCACGGCCCTGTGCTGTTCTCCCTTGGGTTGGGGTGTGGCTGTCCCTGAAGCATGTGGGTTGGGTCTTTTGCTCTTTTGGGGTCCTCTGGCTGCTGGGGTTCCTGCCTGCATCCGGTTCTGGGGCTGACTGATGTTGAAAAAGAGTCAACTTTGGTTTTGAAGTGGCTGGAGCTGTGAACAACAAAGATAAAATGATGAGATGCTCCCTGCAGATTTTACACAGACAGAGAGAACTGTAGCTGCTCACTGATGGATAGAAACAAATTGTACACAAAGAATATCCATGTGTTTATAAGGTGGTTTGTTGAATTAATTGTAACAAAATCAAATTCTGATCTTTCCAACAGCACTGTGTGGCGGAGACACTGGACTCGTCAGCGCAAAAGTCTACATTTATACAGGAGCTGAGGGAGAAACTGGTGGAATTAGTTGCTACTTGGCTCTGTTTGGATACAGTAAGTTCTTCTTCTGTAAGAACGAATGTAAAGCAGAAGATATTCTGGTTCAAACCAACAATGTCACAGCTCAGAGTGGCAGATACAGCGTTGGATACAGATTTGGACCTTTTGGAAGAGGAATTGTGTCCGTGACCATCACACATCTGACCAAGTCTGACTCAGGACGGTACAGGTGTGGTCTGGGCAGGACTTCAGTTCCAGAATCATTCTGTGACTTTGAGGTCAGAGTTTCAGATGGTGAGTTTCTACCAAACAAAACCAAATTCATTTTCACCACATTAAGTGATTTTCGAAGAAAAAATTTAGTTGTGGGAGAATGTATAAGAATAAATAAGAGTTATTTGTGCTGTACAGACTCTGGTTGTCACATTCTGTGGTGAAACGTGGTGAAACAGGGCAGGAAATATTGTGATCAAACTGCACCATCTTACAGGTAGTAAATAATGATTGTTCCTCTTTTCAACAGCACCAGTACTTGCTGGATTTTCTGGTTTTGTCCGTACAAATATTGAAGGAGAGAACGTCACATTTGGATGCAGCGATACTATATTTTACGATATCTATGGAACATGGAAGTTCTTCTGTAAGGGCGAATGTAAAAGACAAGAGGACATTATCATTGAAACAGATGGAAACAATGCTCACAGTGGCAGATACAGCATAACACCGGAAGCAGGATCTCTATTTGGACTGGATGTGACCATCACACAGGTGACCAAATCAGACACAGGACTAGTACAGGTGTGGATTACGGCAGAGCTCTGTCTCCAGATTCATACCACACGCTTCCACTTCTTGTCATAGATGGTGAGTTTTTGTTTTATTGAATGTCTTAATCCGTGTCTTAGGTTCAAGGGGGACGTGAACCAGAAAGGGTTAACGGTTAACGGCACCTGAACCTCTAGAAGGACATTTTAATGAGTATATTTGCATTGAATGATCACACCATATAACACAAAACACACAAAACATTCACAACATACAAGCAGCCAGTATGGTTACATTTGGTGCCTCATAAAGAACCCTACAGGGAGTTTAAACGTTTGATTGCCGAAGGTATAAAAGATTTGGAGTGGCGGCTCATCTTGCACACAGGTAGTGCACGACGACGCCCAGAAGGCAACAGAGAGAACTCACCTGCCAGCGCATGTCCCAGGGAGGCTAAGATACTTGCTGCCTTCCGGACTAGTTGTTGGTTACAGAAGGCATTAAGATCTTTCTGTTTCACTCTGATGATTTTAGAACAGATTTCCTGTCTTTAACTGTCAGAGAAGATAAATTCTCCCCCACTTCACAATGGTGGTGGTGTTTATATCAAACTTAGGATGGTCATTAAAAAGAGTGCCCAAGTATTTATATGATGAGACAGTTCCCACCTGTTAGTTGTGTATGACTGCTCTCTGAAGCAGCGTCTCTTTTACGCCCAAAGTCAATTATTAATTCTTTGGTTTTATATACATTTAAGTCAAGGAAGGTTACCACACCGTGAGATAAAGTCAGTCGGAGCTTTCCGTGGTGGGACACTGGAACTTCGGAGGGTGACGACAGCAGTGTTGTTGGAAAACTTCACCAGATGGCTGCTCTCCTTGTCAAGCTTCTGTGTCTGTGTAACATCTGCAGGAATCGTCTCCTCATCTTTGTGTCTTTGTTGTTCACAGCTTCAGTCACTTCAAAACCAAATTCGACACTTGGACCTTTATCAACATCAGCCCCTGAAGCCACTAACCAGCTGACAGGTACGGTTCACAACAGTGAGCAGGTGCTACCATTTTTAAGGGCTGTCATTTTTAGTTAATCAAATATTCCTAATTAGTAATTATGATATTGTTCAATATTTATCATTTATTATTATGGTATATTTATTTGGTAGTTTATATTTTTTTCACACTGCATTAACAAAATTCAGGTGACAGCAATAAGGCTCTCAGGCATTCTGTGTTGCTTTCAGATGTGTTTCTCCCATAGATCAACTTTTCTAATTTACTTCACCATAACTGCTGACTCAGCACGTATGCATGTGTGATTTAGTCTTCTCTCCACTTCTGCGTCTTTTTGGGGGGACGTAACCTCTTTAAACGTGCATGTGGCACCTTTTTGGGCAGATTTTAAATTCAAATATATATCCTACAGATACCGCGTGTTCTCTGACATGTGACATTCCAATCCTGAACGTCTGCCTATCTGTACCTGCCTGTAAACATAAAACATTAACAACATGGGCTTTCAGTGGTTACACCGGGCACTAAGTTCCCAATACAGGACGAAAAGATTCATTTCTTTAAATGATCTAAAATGTATGTTACTTGTCTCTTACCCAGGTTACCTCTTGCCTCTGGCTGTGTGCGTGTCCTCGGTTTTTGTGCTGTTGGCTGTTATTCTGCTGGTCATCTACAAATGGAAGACAAGGAGCAACACTGGTTTGAACAACACAGGAAATGCAAGCAGCGTGCAGACAGAGGTGACTAACTTTAACTTCGTTTTGTCTCTGTTTACATGGCTGTCAATGATTAAAGGCACAAGCAGACTACACGACTGCCCGTTATGCCCGTCGCGACGCTCTCATTGGCTGGATGTGGATGTCAAGTCGGCCGACTCCTCAAGATATTTGGCTGGAGTTTGCGATATGTCAGCGATGCATCAGGGAGCCGTTTTGATGCGTCATTGTGTAGTTCACACAAAGCGACTGGCCCGCAGATCAACCGCTGATTTACCGCCGATCACAGCCTCCACGGTGACCGAGCTCACCAACCGCAAATCAGGCTAAAACTTGGGTAGTGTGAACTAGGATTAAGACGGGTCTGTGGATGAAAATGTCAGTCTCTCTGTTGGTCCACTACTTTGATCCAGACTAAAATATATGTAACCAATGTCGGTGATCTAATCTTTGACTGTTCCAACAATCAGCGACTTTGGTTTGGTTGAAATAATTTTTATTAAACTGTAATATTCTTTTTCTTTAACCAGAAAAGAAAAAAACTACCTTGCAGATCATCATTAAACGCCCTTTATTTATACCCGACAGACACAAATAAAACTCACCAAAACAGTCTTTAGTTGTCTTTGCACTGTTCAGCAATCACCAAAATGGAGTGGTTGAAATAAACCGTTACTTCCACTGAACTTCATTTCCTTTACAAACTACTTTCTTGCTCTAAATAGGAAATATAAATTTTAGGGATTTTTTCAGGTCTCTGGACATTTCAGTTGTCACTGACACATTAACAAACAATTATCTAGAAATAACAAATAGCTGGTCTGTTAGTCTGGCTGCTGCTGCTGTCGTATTTCAGGTTTGAAGTCATTCTCATTTTATTTTCAGGTGTCTGTCATCTATCAGAACGACTCAGTCTCCACAAAAAGAGACTGCATCTACGAGAACTAAGAGGGATGAGGACCAAACCTACTGTAGGTCTCTCTAACTCTAGACTCACTAAAAAAAAAGTAGATCCATCACTCAGGTTCTGAGGTCTTTACACTTTCTGTCTGGCAGAGAATTGATTCTAAAATAATTAAATGTATTATTACTATTATTATAAAATACTGAATGCGTTAAATACATTTTTGATCTGCTGCTACGATATGAGACCTCTCAGGTCGTCTGGGACAGCTCTGCTCTCTGTGAGTCAAAACTAAACATGAAGAAGCAGCGTTCAGTTTTTATGCTCCATGTATCTGCAACAATCTCCCAGAAAAGTGCAGGTCTGCTGCCACTTTCTGTTCTTATAATTTAAATCCAGACTTTTCTGTGAGCCACTGCTTTTTATCAAATCAAATTTAAGACTTTTGCTTAATATCCAATGCTACACACTTGTCGTGGTTTTGGGTTTTCTAGTCCTGTTTGGGGGTTTTGTTCCACGTCTTCTCTATTTCTATGTTCAGCCTTGTTTGTCCTTTTGCATATTCAGCTTTGTTCACTTTTATAAGTTCTGTTGACATTTGCTCTGGGTTTTGTCCGCCTGTCTCGTCCATGTCGCCTGCTTCTGTATTCTGAGAGCTGTGTTCTCTGTCAAGTTGCATTTTTGTGCCGTGTCTATTCAGTCTGTGTTTTAATGTTGTGCTCTGTTTCCTGTTTTAGTCTGAAGGTGTCTGTTTGCTCTCACTTTTGCTTCCCATTCTGTTTAATTACCATCTGTTTTGTGTTCCCACCCTACTCGCTTGCCTCAGTATTTAATTCCCGCTTCTCTGCCCTGTCTGTGTTGGCTCACTCTGTGTTCGTTTGCTCCTGCCTCGTGTTCTGCCTGTAAATTTGCACGGACCTGTTTTGCCTTTTGTTGTGTTATGGATTTTGGTTTCTTTGGGACTGACCTTGGACTCAGCCGCTCCCTGTAAGTGTGCTCGCTTTTTGTTAAACTAAATCACAGAGCTGCACCTGCTCTGCTCCAGCATTTAGATTCTCAACCAGTTTACACTAAAGACTAAACCTGACAACACTAACTTTTACTGTCCTGTTTAATCTTGTGGGTTTTTTTCTATTTAACTCTTTAAATCAGATTCAGATGTATTTTTTATACTTTCCTATGTTGCTTTCACAAAGCACTTTAAGTTGCCTTGTTGTTGAAATGTGCCATAAAAATTAACTTGTCTTTCCTTCATTAATTAAAATGTCGATGTCTGGATTTGAATCTTTAGTTCTGTGCAGCTTATAATGTGCTGTGAGCTTCCGTTTGTAGCTCCCAAATGAAAGTTAGAATGACCAGGAGAGTCCACACATCGAGCTCTCTTGCTGCAGGGTCCAACTCCAGATTAACTGTTTGTGTTTAAAGTAAAATATGTGTTGCGGGCATAAACTATAAATACAAAAATATTTAAACCAAACGCTTACAGTAGCTTATAGGTGGTCTGTTGTGAATGGAGTGTTTGTGGAAATTAGCCTGCACTGACATCAGATTCCCGGCCTGCCACTGCTGACATACGCATACTCCAACAAGTTGGAGAAAAAAAAGGTTTATTTGTGATCATCTTTGCTCTCGTTAACACTGTTTTTGTACTTCTTCTGTACTCCATTAATATAATACTCAAGTCCCCTTACTGATAAAAGGAACAGTTGTCAAAACTATGGAATATTTTATAGAATTTGTCAAATTAATCTCCCTCAAAAATACACGTGCAGTCATTTCCTTAATGCACTGTAAACTGTGTGACCTTTTGATATGATATTAATACATGTTGATAAAAATTCAGTAAAAAATATAGTTTTGGTCTGGTTGTTCACAGTTGACTCATTCTGTCACGGTAACGTTACACAGCAACTACACGTTGTTCACACTCGGGACCAGCTGACTGCTCTGAAGCCGACCAGCATGGAGCTCAGGTCATCAGACTTCCACACAGAAATCTGGAAGGACACTCAAAGGATGCACAGGAGGAAGTAAACGGCGAGGGAAGAGAGAGAGAGGGGTCCTGACAGGCTTAAGGAAGGAGATTTATCCTCTCTCATTATGGGCAATTTGAGATTACTGGCTAATAAGATGGAAGAGCTACACCAGGAAATACCTGAACACAATGTTTTCATCTATGGCCTTTACACTAAAGGCGGACGGCTTGCCGTTGTAGTTGACAACAGATGGTGTAATCCTGGTCAAATTAAGATTAAAAAAGCCTGGACATTGAACCGCTTTGCCAAAAGGAAATTTCACATCCAGTCTTTGTAGCTGTTACATTCCGCCGTCTGCCAACCCGACGTCTGTTTGTAACTTGACTTACAGTCATTGCTCAACTCCAGACTCAACATCTGAGTGGACACATTTAATCTCGGGAGACTTCAACCACGTCAGTATGGCCACACACCACCTAACTAATTTCTCCCAGTATGGGAGTTCTCATACAGGAGAGGACCCTGGACTTACGTTAAGGATGCAGACAGCTCTGGAATTACCCTCACTTTAGAAATTACCTTGTACTTCTTGCACTAAAAGAGCAACTTAAATAAAATGATCAAATTATCTCTGGATATTTAAATTGCGATCACTGGAACATTAACAAACAACAACCTGGGAATAACAAATATCTGATATGTTTGTTTGGCTACTGCTGTATTTCAGGTTTGATGTTGTTTCTGTTTAATTTTCAGTCTGTCATCATTGAGGACGTACCTCCAATCTATACAATTGAAGCCCACACCTACCAGAGCCTCAAACCAGGGATCAGGTCCATGTACTCTACTCTACATTTTAACAAACACAAAATGTAAAGTTTGCATTTAAATTTTGGTTTTGTACTGTGCAGCTTATAATGTGCTGAAAAGTTCTTTATTCTATTATATAATCACCTCTCTGCTGCTGATACAGAGCTAATTATTTGTTTCAAGGTGTTCAGCAGTTTATCACTTATTCTGAAATATCAAATCTGTCTTCAGAAATTGTTTTTGGTTATTCTTTCCCTAATTTTAAGAAAAACAAAGAGAAATCAATACAGTCCAGTGGCTCAATAAGTCAAGCCAAGTGTCATTTTGTAATGAAATCCAGAGAGGGAGGCCTGGCAAACACCTATACACAGACCATTACAATAATCAAGGCGTGTTGAGATAAATGCATGTAGAACCTTCTCAAAGTCTGTGATGGATAAAAAGGCATTTAGCTTAATAACAAGCCTAAGTTGAAAAAGAAACTAGCTTTCACAACAGAATTGATACAACAGACTACAACAGACTTAACATAAGGTGGCCAGGACACTGGGCCAAAATATCATGATCTCACCCAGGCTTTAATATCATCAAACCAATTTTTTTAAAGCGCTACCATCTTTTCTTTTGATAGGCAGGTAGATTTGCGAATCATCTGCGTAGAAATGGAACCTGATCTTATGTTTTTGTTAAGATTGATCCAAGGGGAAGCAAATACAGTGAGCCCGAGAATCGAACCCTGGGGAACTCCACATGTGAGGGACACAGAAGGGGAAATAGAGCCACCAAAACAGACTCTAAAATCTCTCTTAGACCTATGACCTTGATGAAGTATGACCTAAAATGTTGCCTTTAATACCAACCCCATGCTCAAGGGGAGAAATAAGGACGCTGTGGTCAACTGTTTCAAATGCTGCTGTAAGATCTAAAAGCATTAGAATCGCAGGATCTCCAGAGTCATTTGAGATTAAAAGATCATTAAAAACTCTTAAAAGTGGGGATTCAGTACTATGAAATGTCTTAAAACCAAATTGGAAAACCTCAAGAACTCATGTGTATCTAAAAAGGACTGCAATTGTAAAAGAACGGCCTTCTTTAAAATCTTCGACACAAAAGAGTTTAGAGATAGGGTGATAGTTTTAAAGTACTGATGTATCCAGATTAGGTTTTTTTGATGAATGGCTGCACACACAAAATTCGGAGGTGATATCACAACCTAAATGGTTTGACTGGAAACTGACGTAATGACTGCTTGAAGGAAAGAAGAAACTGCCATTGTGGCTGCTGGTGTGGCACCTGTTAACGTGTTTTTTTTGGTGTGTAATATATGACATTTAATCTGATGTAAGACGTTGTTTTAACACTCTAGTAAACTGGAATGCTTGAGTGTTCAGTGATGTTTCCTTGCAATGCCAGTAGGGGGCAGGATAAGCTGTGACATGTATATCAAAAAGCCACATTAAAAGAAGTTGCCCTGGTCTGATTAACAGTGTGAATTCCTGCAGCTGTTTGGCGAGCAGTTTGTGTGTTTTGTCAGTCCTGCCGGTGAAGAAATAAAAATGAACATTTTCCTACATCATTAATGCCGCCGTTGTCTGACTGTGTAACACTGTGCTGTGTTACTGTAAGTGTGTGTTATGGCCAACGGAGAAAAAAAGTCATAAAGGACATCAAGCTAAGCTAAAATATTGTCAACACATGAAAGCACACCAAAGGGAGAAAACAACAGAAGACAAATCTAAAGTCTGTGTAGTTTCAGATAAAGAAGATGTATTAAATAAAACTAACTCAGAGGACTTTCTCAACATTTTATCTGCTCCATCTAAAGACTCTAGGGAACTTGTCACAAAGACAAAAAAACACAAGTAACAGCTTGTTCACCTAAGAAATACTCTACCAAACACAAACATCCATTCTTTTTATGCACAGTTTAGTTAGCTAATCCTACAAACTACTTCCAACTTCAGGACCAGATACTAGCCGCGGTTGGCATATATTAATTTGCATGATTTAGGACAGAAATGCTAAAAGCTTTGGGTGTGGAGAGGCTGTCTTGGAGGACACGTGTCTTTAACATTGTGTGGAGGTCGGGTACAGTGCCCAAGGAGTGGCAGACTGGGGTGGTGGTTCCCCTGTTCAAAAGGGGGCGCTTCCTGCTTTCTTACAGTGCAGACGCTTTTGCTGCTTGCTCTTGCCTCTCCTTGCATTCTTTTGCTTTATTTTCGCTTAAAGTCTCCTTTTTTTTACCCTGCTAGAAGTCAGCAGCTCTTGGATACTTTTAAATCACTGGGACTGTCAGATAAAGTAGGCTCCTGCCATACTTTAAAAACTTTTTATTATCTTAGTGCTACGCGAGTGCGGCCTATCAATAGCACTAGCCTGTACCGCGAGTGACTGGAGTTATAGCTAATGCTTATTAGCAACAAGATGCCCCCCTTCTCCACGGACGACTTCTACAAACTTCTGCAGAAAATTACAGTGCTGGAAACCAAGATCCAAAGATTAGAACTGAATGTGGAAGTGAATGGATTATGTGGGAATGACACCACTTTCCCGTGGAGCCAAAACAGTGGACAAGAGCATGCTAACACACGGCTAATTAGCACCAACAAGACTACCAAGAAGCAGGAGGCCTGTGTACTGGGTAATAAATCTAAAAGTGGGAGTCCTCCCTGGAACGCTCTGGGTGCAAAGCCTAAGAGTAAATCACTTCCTTGGGAAATGGGAGGACGAGTAACAGGCAGAGCCCAGCGCCCTGAGATTTGTGATGCGACTGGTTGGCCTGCATTATCATCCAGGCAGAGCGCTTCTTCAACCCCTGTTCTTGGTAGGACACAGCCGTGGACAGCCGCGAAAGGGAGAGTTAGCAACAAACCTCCCCAACAGCCGAGTGTGCAACAGCAGAACAGATTTTCACCACTATTGCAGGACCCTGGATCTCCATCTGATGACCTGGATAACATCCCATCCTCACACAGAAGGGTAAGGACTGAGAGTAAATCAGACAGTAAAAGGCTGCAGCGAAAGCTAACTGGGCCTCAAACTCTGATTGTGGGTGACGCTGCTGTAAACGATGTAAGAAGCATGTGCAGTAAGAACACCAAAATACTCTGCTTTCCAAAGGATACGGTGTCTGACTTGGCAGAAAGAATCCTGCATATTGTGGCTGAACATCCTACTGTGAAAAACATCATTCTGCACATCGGGGCCAATGATGTGGTGAAGCAACAGTCTGAAGTGTTGAAAGAGGACTTTAATAATCTGTTGAACACAGTCAGCTCATTGAATGCTGAGGTGTTTATCAGTGGCCCTATACCGCCAGTCCGAAGAGGAGCTGAGAGATTCAGCAGACTGATGGCACTGAACAGGTGGCTCTCAGCGGCATGTGCTGTCCATTCAGTGCATTTCGTTGAGAACTTTTATATTCTGTGGGGACGCAGGCATCTTTTTAAGGCAGATGGACTTCGCCTTAACAAGTCAGGAGTAAAATTGTTTAGCTCCAACCTGTTTTACTTTCTGCGTCACTCATCTGTTCCCTCTGCCAAGGACAAGAGACAAGAGGAATCAAAACAAGAAGAAGACATAACACAACACGCCAAAAACCTTGAAGGAGAGCCACCCCAGCCCCCGCCGGAAGAGAGCTGTGATCACGGGAGACATCTGAGCCAAGAGGAAGAGCCTCCACCTCTCTCACTGAAAACCAACAGTGAGAATTCAACATCTCTACCCCCCCAATCCCCATCTCCAGACACACTTTCTCCCCTCTGCTGGACTTCACTGATCACATGGAAGACCTGATTAGAGCTGGGACCAAACTTACTCCCCGGCCCTTCCCTCGCTCCACTCCCATTTTCTCTACCCTAAACCCCCCTCACCGTCCACCTCCACCACTGGCTCACCGTCCTCCAGGCACAACCCGCCATCCCGCTCTGCAATGGCTAAAAAGCCCAGTAAGCTCTGTCTGATATGTGCTGGGTCCAGGCTACAAGGAAAATACCACTCATGACTCTTCCCAGGACAAGCCGGGGCCCAATGTGCTGGTAGTCTTCTCCATCCCTGTCTTGATAAGTAACAGAAAAAGCATGGTGAATGTGTTAAAAAACAGGAAGCACTCAACACATCCTGCAAGTTTAGTATTAATTCCTCGTCAGCCACAGCCTGTTGAAAAAAGTGGCCCAGATAATGTTTTTAACTCACTAAAATTAGCTTTGTTAAACGTTAGGTCTTTGGCAGGAAAAACATTTTTAATCAATGATTTTATAATAACTCATAATCTTAATTTCATGTTTTTAACTGAAACTTGGTTGGACCAAGATAACAGTGCAGCTGTCCTTATCGAGTCTACCCCCCCCCCAACTTCAGTTTTATGAGTGAAGCCAGAGTGCATAAGAGAGGAGGTGGAGTTGCCATTTTGTTTAATGACTCCCTCCAATGCAAAAAGATGTCTTATGGGAATTTTGCTTCTTTTGAATATGTGGCTCTTCAGCTGAATTCCCCTTCTAGAGCTATTTTTTTTAAATATCTACAGGCCCCCTAAATACTGTGCAAACTTTTTTGATGACTTTGGTGAACTGCTGTCTATAATCTGTGTTGACTTTGACTGTGTGGTTATTGTTGGTGACTTTAACATCCATGTTGACAACCCCCAGGACAGAGGGACTAAAGAACTGTTCTGTCTTCTTGATAATTATGGACTGACTCAACATGTGACGGAGCCCACGCACAATAAGGGGCACACTTTGGACTTGGTCATCTCCAAGGGTCTGGACATTCCCAAGGTTGTGGTGACTGATGTTGCTCTCTCTGATCATTCCTGTGTTTTCTTTGAGAGTGCTATCTGCGTGCACACAAATGTTAAAACAGAGGTGATCACAAAACGGCATATCACTGAAAACACTAGTGAAGAATTCATTGAGGCTTTCTCCCCGACACCTGCCCTTCCACAGGTCTCTGTCAATGAGCTTGTGGATAATATCAGTTCTAAAATTACAAATGTTATTGATGCCATTGCACCAGCCAAGGTGAAGGTGGTCTCTGGTAAGAGAGGATCTCCATGGAGAAATGCCACGCTGGTTAGAACTCAAAAAAGAGAGTGTCGAAAAGCTGAACGCAGGTGGCGGAAAACAAATCTCCAGGTTCATTATGACATCTATAAAGAGAGACTTCGCATTTATAATTTGGAGCTGAGAAATGCAAGGCTCCTTCTTCTCAGACATCATCACCAAAAACACTAATAATGCACGTGCCCTGTTTGCTACTGTCGACAGGCTAACCAACCCTCCTGTGTCTGTAGCCTCTGACCTTCTATCCACCAGGGCCTGCAATGAATTTGCTTCCTTCTTCGCAGACAAAATTCAAACAATTAGGCAAGCAATCAGCACCTCCATGTCAGGTACAGGATATGTCCTGTCCCTGTGTCCACTTCAAATCAATTTATATAGCATGAGACAATTTGATTCTATTAACCATAAAAAATCTGGAGGACATAATACAACATCTGAAATCCTCCTCATGCTGCCTTGATATCCTGCCAACAGGTTTTTTCAAAAAGGTGTCTAAATGCATGGCCTCTGATTTACTACAAATTGTCAACATGTCTCTCCTCTCAGGTTTTTTTCCCACAGGCCCTGAAAACTGCAGTCATTAGGCCACTCTTAAAAAAGAGCAATCTAGACAGTTCACTAATGAGCAATTACAGGCCCATATCAAATCTCCCATTTTTAAGTAAAATCATTGAAAAGGCTGTTTTTCAACAGCTTAGTGCTTTCATGGCACTAAATAACTGTTTTGATGTCTTCCAGTCAGGTTTCCGACCACACCACAGCACTGAGACGGCTCTAGTTAAGGTCTTCAATGACATCCATTTAAACACTGACAGTGGCAGAATTTCAGTCTTAGTATTATTGGATCTCAGTGCTGCATTTGACACGGTAGACCACAACATATTACTAGACAGACTTGAAAACTGGGTTGGACTTTCTGGCACAGTACTAAACTGGTTTGAATCCTACTTAAAGGACAGGGACTACTTTGTGTCTATATGTAACTACACATCTGAGCTGACAAAATGACATGTGGAGTTCCCTAAGGCTCCATTCTGGGACCTCTTTTGTTTAACATTTACATGCTTCCACTGGCTCAGATTATGAAAAACAACAAAATATGTTACCATAATTATGCAGATGACACACAGATTTACATAACAATCTCACCAGGAGACTATGATCCCATACAGGCGCTGAGTAACTGTATTGAGCAGGTCAACGACTGGATGTGCCAGAATTTTCTCCAGTTAAACAAAGATAAGACTGAAGTTATTGTTTTGGAGCTAAGCAGGAACGATTGAAAGTCAGTGCTCGACTTCAATCTGTAATGTTAAGAACCACGGATCAAGCTAGAAATCTTGGTGTAGTCATGGACTCAGACCTGAATTTACGTGAGCCATATTAAGACAATTACAAAGTCAGCCTATTATCACCTGAAGAATATATCAAGGATAAGAGGCCTTATGTCTCAGCAGGACCTGGAAAAGCTTATCCATGCATTTATCTTCAGTCGACTTGACTACTGTAACAGTGTCCTTACAGGGCTCCCTAAGAAATCCATCAGACAGCTGCAGCTGATTCAGAACGCTGCTGCTCGAGTCCTCACTAAGACCAAAAAGGTGGATCACATAACTCCAGTTCTGAGGTCTTTACATTGGCTTCCTGTATGTCAAAGAATTGATTTCAAAATCCTGCTGTTAGTTTACAAAGCACTAAATGGTTTAGGGCCAAAATACATTTCTGATCTTCTGCTTCGTTATGAACCAACCAGACCTCTCAGGTCGTCTGGGGCAGGGCTGCTTTCTGTCCCCAGAGTCAAAACTAAACAAGGAGAAGCAGCGTTCAGCTATTATGCTCCGTATATTTGGAACAAACTCCCAGAAACTTGCAGGTCTGCTGAAACAGTCAGTTCTTTTAAATCAAGACTGAAGACCTTTCTTTTTACCACTGCTTTTAATTAAATATTTCTTTTTATTGATAACTTACACTGCACTGTATCTTTTACTGTCCTGTTTTCTTTTTCTTTGTTTTTAGCTTTTATATTTTATGTTGCTTTTAAATGTTTTTATTGTTTTTCCCTGTTGCTTTTATGTTTTATGTAAAGCACTTTGAATTGCCTTGTTGCTGAAATGTGCTATACAAATAAACTTGCCTTGCCTTGCCTTGCCTTGCCTTACTAGAGAGTGTGTGCAAACTACAGGGGTATCACACTTCTCAGCCTCCCCGGTAAAGTCTACTCCAGGGTGCTGGAACGGAGGGTTCGGCCGATTGTCGAACCTCTGATTGAAGAGGAACAATGCGGTTTTCGTCCCGGTCGTGGAACAACTGACCAGCTCTTTACTCTCACAAGGATCCTAGAGTGGGCTTAGGAGTGTTCTCATCCAGTCTACATGTGCTTTGCAGATCTGGAGAAGGCATGACCGGGTCCCCCAGGAGATACTGTGGGAGGTGCTACAGGAGTATGGGGTGAGGGGGGCCCTTCTTAGGGCTATCCAATCCTTGTACATCCAAAGCGAGAGCTGTCTCCGAGTACTCGGCAGTAAGTCGGACTCTTTCCAGGTGAGGGTCGGCCTTCGCCAGGGCTGCGCTTTGTCACCATTCCTGTTTGTGATATTCATGGAGGCGTAGCCGATTGGCCGGAGAATCGGAGCAGCGGGGGCAGTATTGCACTCGCTTTACCATACCATTGTGATGAAAAGAGAGCTGAGCCGTACGGCAAAGCTGGGAGGCAGCAGACCCCACCGTCTGTGCTACTCAACACCATGTTGCTATTTTACTGGTTCCCTTCACAACCAAGCCGCCGGTAAAATGTGCACAGGGCCTAAAATGACTGATTTCAAAACTTCTGTAGGCTTGTTATGAAAGATTGTTTTTTCCACGTTGTATTTTATGTTTCACAACTCAAGCACGCGCTGCCCATTCATTTTCACATCTTCAAACCAAAGACCACAATCCATACATCAGTGTTACATTGCATTTTTAATCATGGGAAACATTTAAAAATCAAAAGAAGAAAAAAAAGAGGAAGAAAAGAAACTCCTGCAGAAACAGAAAGCTTTAGCAACATAAGCACTGAAGAAGATGGTGGAAGGGAGCCGGAGAGGGGAGCGCTTCATGACAAAGACCTGAAGAAGTGAGGATGCTTCTAATGAATTTAATCGACAAATAAATCCTAAACCAAAGAGGTGGAAACAGGTGACTGTTGATTAAGGCAAGAATGTTCCTGCCGTACACCACAGGACTGGGAACGTTCATTTTAATTACATTAATCCAGACGGCAAAAAAGATGTTGATGTCGACCATCTTGTAGAATCCTGGTCACAAGAGAGAGACAGTAAGAGGGAGCGAGCGAGGAGGTACTGCACGAATATATGCTCCTCAATACAGCTCCTCCATAAAATATGATTTCAAATACACTTAGTAAAAAAATAAATAAAAATCAATACGTGGAATACGTGGAAAAGTTTCCATACCTTCCACATCTTTCAATTGTACTGTTCAACTTTATTCAAGACAGCAATTCAGTTTAGAGCAAGCCCTTCAGCAGACAGTCTAGTTTCTAGTTACAGAAACTTGTTACTGCCCAACACTGCCCAGGACCTAAAGAGGAAGCTGGACATCACCTCCCCCACCAAGAAAGCCCAGCCGACCTCAAATACAGTCCTTGATCCCGCACTGGGCCCAGACGCTCGGGTCCGTAATGTTACACTGTGTGTGATCTAACGTTCGGCCGTTTCATAGTTTCTGTTTATTTAACGGCCACGTATGAGCGAGAAAACAGCTGAAACTGACAGTACAGAGATGCAGAAATACCTTTGATTATCATACTACATTACTCAATATTGAAATAAATAGTAGTAATAATACTCAATGAGTAATATTGAGTAACAAAATTAATTAGGCTAAGTAAATTAGCCTAATTAATGCCTGTTATTGTTATTATCACAACACATCAGTGACGTGGAAATTGGATTCATTTTAAGATCTGTTGCTATCGTCGTTATTCTAATGTGCTTCATCAGGATGAGTGAATAAAATACTGATCTATTAATAATACATGTTTTTGATATTTATTTTGGGTAAATTGGTATGTTAATCGAATAATAGGCAACAAAATCAGTCGTCAGATTAATCGACTTAAAAAATAATGGTTATGCACAGCCCTACTAAGAACACAGATCTTCTGTCAGATCTGAGGCAGCTGGACAGTCAGTCAAGTTCAAATAGACATAAACCTGAAATCATAAAAGTGAGCTGGACAAACATAAGATTTTGAAAATGAGAAGGAGGGCTTTGTTCCCCTAATCAGGTGGAAAAATCACAAAATACAAATCAAAAGCTCAGCTGGGTCTCACATATTCAGTTTTACAACCTTTTAAGGGAACATAAATCTACAAACATATTAACTATGATTTATGTCTTTTTTGGTCAATGAGAAGCAAAAACACCAAACCAACAAGATACTTGCAGTTTCAAATGTGGATGACTCACTTTCTGTTCATCTGCAACACATGCAATGCAAAGCAAAAAACAGGAAATACATGTTTCATGTTGGTATATGTTCAGAGGGCATAGTCTGCAGGCTGTCAGCCGATGCCAGCTGTACATCAGAGATGGAGAACGTACTGACAAAACTAGTTTCTGGGAGGCTCAGCACCTACGCTTCGATCATTCTGATGTTTACCTACACTATTTTGCTTGACAGGGACTTTGCGTGTACTTGCCAAGAAGAAGACTTTCACTGTATTTTATACATAACTCTGCCCATTTTTACAATACTTCTCTTGATACTCGGGACAGACAGGCCGTTTCAGAGAGCCTTTGGATACCTGTGTTCAGGTGCGTTACGATGCTGTGGCCGTCCTTACATACGCAGTTTTTTGGGTTCTTTCTTTTGTAAGATTGTTAAAGCAGCGTTGGTCGGTCTGCTTTGGGTTGCTTTCGTGTACATCGATGGAGACTGGTATGTTTGCTGTCAGAATGATCAGTCTGAACAACAGGCTCAGTTAGCCTGCAAAGCAAAGGAGAATAATCTCACTCACGTGGACCGAGTCCTCATCGCTACTCTGAAAAACGATTCCAGGGTGAGTGTTTCCATCATGTCAGTGTGTTACCTTTTCTGTCACTGTGGTCTTGTTCTAATACATCAGCTAGTACTGTCTTAATGAACTGACAGCAAGAACACAGAAATGCTGTAATAATTTAACCGTCTTTGTTTCTCTTTCAGATTAGGGGTGGATTTTTACTCTTTGGTATCGTTTCGGTGGCGTTCATCATACCACTGTGTGGAAGGACTCAATGCTGTGGAAACTCAAGCTGTTGCAAAAGAAAAGTTCTGCATGAAGAACTGTTTTTGGAGGAGAAGGAAAACGCTCTGAGAGAGATTGTGAAGGATTTAGCAAAAGAAGATATGATTAAAGTAAAAGACAAAATACACCGTGGACAATGGGAAGATGTTGCTGCGGAACTGATGAAAACAACTGCTGGGGAGCAAGGGGGAGGAGCAACGGAGAACCAGGTAAATAATCAAAAATAGCAACTGAGATTTTTATTCAGTTTGACTGACAAAGTTGGAAGCAGGTAGTATTCAGTTTGTGTTTTTGTACCAGCAGTTTCCTACAGTTTCATTACAGTTTGTCTTTATAGAAAAGCAGTATTTTTTTATTTCATGTGCACTCAATGCTCTTATTTACTGAACGCATCATGGTCTTTATCAAAGCGTTGAGGGTGGATTAGAAGTTGGATCTTCCTTATCACCCCCAGAGCTCAGGAGAGGTAATGAATGAATGGCACCTTTAGGAAAGGTAGCACAAATGCTTGTTGAAATGCTCTGCCTGCAGCAACAGCAGGAGCAACAACAGGACCAACAGGCAGGGCAACAACCAGAGGAACAACATGACCAACAGCCAGAGGAACAACAGGACCAACAGGCAGGGCAACAACAGGAGCAAGAGCCGAAGCAACAGCGAGAGCAACAGGAACAGCAGCAGGAGACACAGCCTGAGGAAGAGCAGTGGCCCCGTGAGGTAATCTGTGATCCAGGAAGCAACACAGCACAGTTAGGATGTGGCTGTGCTAACCTAACGAGTTAGAAAACTTTTAAAGCTTGATAGTTATTAAGACGGTAGAGGAGGGACTCAGATCCTTCAGGAAAAGTACTAAGACCACGGTAAAAATACCCTCTTACATTGCCCCCAAAGCAAACTGAAAACCAAGTTCTCGCATCACATGCCGTCACCCAGAGCTACTGTCATGCCATGATGTGCCACGCTGCCCGTCTTAACCCACAGCGGTCTGGAGCAGGTCCAGAAATTTGCAACCCTGTGTCCTGAATCCAGAATGGATTCTAATCAAATCATGAGACACTGAACGACCCCCACAGACCCTTGAAAACTGAGTACAGTAAAGTCTGTGTCTCATCAACCTGATAAATAGTTTCAGTTCATCACAGCATATACAGTGTGTTGCAGTACAGAACCACTGTCACAAACCTAAATTGAGAATTCAATATTTAGGACGACACAACTGAGCTCAGGACAAATGAGCCTACAGGGTCAAAAGCAAACAGCAGTGAGCTCAACACCACTGAAGTCAACAACGACATCCACAGACTTTGTTTTAGGGATTCAGACCCGTTCTATAGTCGCTTTCTGCAGAGATCCTGCAATCAAAACAGAAAGACTGTCCGCCAATATAAATCCAATTCCCAGCACAGCGAGCAGCAAACTGGCCTAATAATCCTGAATAATAACGCAGTATGAAAGTAGCTGTATGACAACAACAATATGACAACAACCATAATCCATAACCTACTCTCAACCGATCCAGCACAACAATTTGGCCCATGCAGGGACCAGCAGCAGAGTCAGGATGTTAAAAGATGCTTTCACTCACCACAGCTGAGGGCTCACGTGAGGAGAAAGGTGGTTTTTCCTCTGGTTGAACTTCTGGATGACTCTAAAGTTTTTCAGAGAGCCCGCCGACTCGTTGTGGCTCCACAGTGTTTGTTGTGCTGCTCAGTGGAGCGCCTGTTGGGCAGCCATGTTTACCCTTATCCAGATGACTCCCCGCTGTTCTCATGTCTTGCAATCCACAGGACGGTCTCCCTGGAAGCATAACGATAACAGTCGGTCACACACAGCGCTGTCAGGGCTCCAGTGTTCGTACCACGTTAGCTTGCTGTTAGCGATGGTGCTAATCTGTTGCTATCTGCAGACTATTAGCTCTCACTCACAGTAAAATACACAAAACTGTGTAGCAGTGAGACAAACATATAATAAACTAGCCAACTGTCTCTGTACATTAATTAAATTACACGTCTCCTTCTTCTGCAGCTGGTCGCTGCCTCCACAAAAAAACACACACATTCGGCACAACACCTGTGTACTTTGATCTGCTCTGCCTGTTAGTCCCGCCCCTTGCTATCTACATGGACCAATCGGAGGCCTCTTCTAAAGTAAACATCATAGTCTGTCACACCTCAGGGTCAGAGGTTACCCTCTTAAAGTGACAGCCTGATATGAAAACACTTGCTGTGCTGCTGTTCACCTTTTAACTCACACAAAGGAGTTACATTCACAATATTAATTCACCTCTTCACACTTTCAACTGTGTTTTCTCCAAACAGGAGGATCCTCTGTTGGCCTAGACGAGCAGTGAAGATGGTCTACGATGGTCTAATTTATATTTACAATTTACACAACATGCTGTTAGATTTTATTTTTTTCAAGTTTAATCTAAACTTAATGTTTATTATTTAATTTGCTTTTGTTATTTGTAGTCTGTTTAAAAGAAATGTTTCTATTCTGATATATATTTTCTGTAGTAGAGGAGCTTTCATTTCTCAGAACTCTGCACAACTTAATCAGGTGTTGTGATTAAAAGTTTTAGTTTCATCTCATTATAATGCAAATAACGTCAACATTAAAACTCTACAGACTAAATAATAATTATGAGCCGGAGCTCATTTTGAACCATGTTGTATCAGAATGCAGCTAATAATTATTTTTATTCAGGATTAATCTGCTAATTTTTTTCTCCATTAAGTGATTGATTTGTAAATATTCTGAAAATAGTGAGAAATGCTGTCACAGAGGCCAAAGTGACTCCTTCACAATGTTAAACACTAAACCAGTTAATTTTTCCAGCTGTACTCGTATAAACTGTTGAGAATAAACTCTTCTCATGTTTTGTGTGTAAATTGTTGTCTCATTTTAAACTAAAGCTGTCTGATAAATATGTGAATTAAAATAAAAGTACCTCAACTTTGTACCAAGTACAAACACTTAAATACCTGAGGCCTGTTTTTTAATAATAAAACATGTTTTATCTGCATCTAAACACACACAGTGACAAACAAACATGCTGCTTTTTGCAGAATATCTAAATATAAATCTTTGAATTGTGAAGAGCTGTAACAGAATCATGAATGTTACACTATTTATTCATCCCTGCTAGTTATTATTGCACTTCTGTTAGTACTTTATATATCCACATTTATTATATTCCTGTGTTTTTATACTTTCTTATATTCTCTACTTACCAGCTGCTACTATTATTTCTATTTCTTTCATGCCCTGATGTGCATGTCAGCATCTGTAACAAAGAATTTCCCCTCAGGGATCAATAAAGTTTTCTGACTCTGACCATTTAAAGAGTAACAGACAGCAGCTGCTCTGGTCTCTACAGGCTGACAGTCTGTTGAACCTCTGAACACAGCCGACATCACAGCTGGGTGAAGTCAGGTCTCACCCAGCTGAGATGTGCTGGATCACTGTGAGCACTAGAGTTCGCTGCTGCTACAGGTTTTATTCTTCCAACCTAAAAACACAGGCACATTTTCTCTGTTTGTGTGTGAGGAGGAACCACAGAGAGATTCAGCTTCTGACTGTTGGTGGAAATGTATATTTTATATATTTTCACTGTGAGATTCTTACTAACTTACTGCTGAACATCTTTACGGGACAATCGAACATCTTAAGATCTGATGAGAGAAAGGCTCAACTGGAATCAGTCATCTGTAGATCAGACACCTGTTCGTGGTTGTCTGATGTGTGAGATACACAAATTAAACTGAATGTAAATTTACTATAACCTTTATAGTTACCAGTAAGCTACTACCTGCACATAGTGTTTGCTCATTAGCCCATTCATGAAGTCTATCTTGACCGACAGCACTAAAGACGCAGTGGAGATTAAACGGCCAGCCGGTTTTAACCTGCCGTTAATTATCAACTTAACCAGCAGCAGTGGTGATATAGAGCGATCTTTTTTTAATAGCAGGAGAATCCAGACCACAGGCGCGTCTCACTCTCTCCTGCAGTACCGCTACGCCACGGTGCGCGCGCCTAATATGACATCCAGACTATGTCAAACGAGAATAAAGGTTGAATCTGCCACAGCGCCTCAGACCTGTAGACCGGCAGCCTCCCTTCTTCAAGGGCAACTGGACTTGGTTGAAGATACTCAAAGACATTTTGTCTATCACTCAGAGACTTTTTTCAGATCTTACTGACTGGTAGGGAAACACCATGTAGATACAGACTACTCAAGATAAATAAAGGAGCCCCACTCAGATCTATTATCAGCAGCGTAAACTCGCTCACCTACAACACTGGCTAACACATATCTAACCCCTTGGTTGGCAACACGCCTCACCACATCCAATACTTCATTGACTTTGTGAACAAAGTTCAAGGACTGAAACCTGACCCAGATGAAACCAGGGTGAAGGCGTCCTCTGATGTGACTTCCTTGTTCACGTGGAGGCAGTAGAAACCGTAAGGACATGGCTTACGGAGGGAAAAGCCCTCAACTCCTTCAGAAGAACAGCACAGAGCCACTAGTACGTGGTATGTGGATGATACATGGGTCAAAATTAAAATCCAGGAGGTTTAATCCTTCACAGAACACGTCAACTCCGTGGACATCAACATCAAGTTCACATGAGAAGATGTCCACAACAACAGTTTGGCCTTCTTGGACTCCCCTGTACACATTGGAGAGGACAGGAGCCTGCACATTGGAATATACAGGAAACCTACACACACCAATACCTACTTTTCAATTTCCACCACACACTGAAGTACAAAATAGGGGTCACAACAGAACCCTGCACCACAGAGCTGAGAACATACCAACCAGTGCCCAAGCCCCAGAAAAGGAACAGAACCACCTGAAGACGTAAAACACAGGTTGTGGATGTCCTTTGTTAAAACAGCCGCAAGATCCAGGAAGAACACCAACTCTACAGGGGATGAAGAAAAGACGAGTAAATGCAACAACGTTGAGATTCCATACGTGTCTGGGTTGTCAGAGAAATTACACTGGTGGCGATGGTGCTGTGGATAAGACACGTATTTGGTGTGGGAGACCTGGGTTTGATTCTCACTGTGACACATCCACTAATGTGTTCCTGAGCAAGACACTTCACCCCTAGTCGTCCAGGCGTGCAACCTCTGACATATATAGAAATTTTAGGTATGCAATTTAGTTTTATGTTATGTAATGAAATGGTCCACCCTAAAGACCGCACACCCAAACACAAGAAAAGCAATCTAGAGTATGCGGTCCAATGCAGTGAGGAATGCACAGACCTGTATACTGGGGAGACTAAACAGCCTCTACACAAACACATTGCTCACCACAGAAGCTCCAAGGCCTCAGGTCAAGACTCAGCAGTTTGCCTACATGTGAAAGACAACTAGATTCACATTTCAGTCAGAGAGGACAGATTGTTAAAAGAGGTGTCAAGGAAGCCATTTACATCCAGGTTGATAAACTATCTCTTAACAGGGGAGGAGGTCTGCAATGCCACTTATCCCTCACCTACAATGCTGTCCTTTCATCTCTTCCCAGGAAACTAAACATACGTTTAGAATTACGTTGGAGACGTTCAGGTGTCTCCAACGACTAATACAACAGCCAGAAGCACTAACAAACCAGCGGTATCGATGATCTTGACAATGACTCTCGGATGAGGGACTAAACATCTTGGAGTATCTTCAACAAGTCCAGTTGCTCTTGATTTTAACCTTCCTTGGAAACATATATGATCCTTAATTAGCTTGTTTCTGTCACGTTACAAATAACTCTGTTATTCTAAAAACAATATTAAATAAGACACTGTGAGCATTAAATTAATGGAAGAAGTACAAATAAACTTTTTGTGTGGGACAGAATCGGCTGCCCACATTCAGTTTGCTGTAATGCTGTGGGAGGATACGTTGGTGATATGTTTGTAAAAATAGAGAAGTTTGTGTGTATTAGCGTGTTAAGCAGAGCAAAGTCTAACACAAAGAGGAAACCTTCTTTTTTCACTCAGTCTCTTACTTGAACTAGCTCTGTGAGTTGTACTGCACATGTCAACAATTGATATATGAAGCTGCTACTCTACCTGCACTGTACTGCATTGCTGGTGATGTTTCACATAAAACTGTGACCCATCTATTCACAATGTACACACACACTGACTATTTCTTTTTCATGCATTTTTACCCATTTACCTTATATTTATATTTAATATTTTTAAATTTCATGTTGATATTTATATTCAGTTCCTCCTACGTAGCTTTGTATGGCACACTGAATCTCATACTACTTTGTAGTAGACAGGGCTCCTTAGTCAACATTTTACCTGTTTTTGCAGTAACTATTCTGTAAAGAAAGCAGGAAGAACAACCCACAGTCAGACACAGCTAGTTGCTTGAGGTCAAAATTATAGTTGACTTACAACAAAACGACCACAAAGAGGCACAAAGGAGTGCTTCCTGTGAACAAACATAGAACATAAATAAACATTAACATAAATAGATTATTGTTTAATTCTTAAACATCAGGACAAAGCAAATAATAAATTGTAAATAAAAAGTCACTGAGAGGCGCAGGTTTCAGTGGTTGTGTTTGAAAAGTGAAAATGATCCATTACTCATTACTGGCTGCTCTAAATAAACTGATCTGTCCGGTATTTGATGGTTTGTGGTCAGATAATTACAGATAGATAGCAGCTGAAACTGGAAGACTACAGCAGCTCAGACTCACACTGACTCTGTGACAACCAGAGAAGTTGATCACAAACAGGAGACTTCTGCTTTTCAGTTTAGATCAACTCACAGCAGAGGTTCAAGCAAGTCTCTAACAGATCTGACAATTAAGACTTTACATAAAATATAAACTGGACAATACTGTTGAAATTCAAGGAACTTTCTCATTTCTTTAATATATGATTTAATAGTAGATAATTTTGTCATCATATTGTGGGTGTAGCTCAGGATAGCAAACCAAGAGACACGCAGAGATATAGAGGAAGGAAATGTTAAATTAAAGCACCTTCATCTTCCTGACTGATCAGAGTGGAAGCAGTGAAGTGACAGAGGCAGTTCTCCTGCAGTTGAATGATTTGTCTCCATCAGGATCAAATTCAGAATGAATATCCACCGTGTTCTGTTCTTCTGCTTCTTATCAGGTGAGGACTGATTACCTGACTGTCTCTTTAAAGCTGCAGCACACACTGCTGGACATTTGTCCAAAAGTTGGATGACTTGAGTTTTTCAGTCATGCAGCTGCAGTTTCTGCAGCAGCATGTCCACAATCTAATCCAGCCCACTGTAATGAAATGTAAAGCAATTTAAACTAAACTAAACTGTGAAGCACATTAACCCTCATTAACCTGCAGTCTGTTTTACAGTCAGTGTACAATACAGGAAGTACTGACCATCAGGATTCTCTGTTCATCTTTCCAACAGCACTGTGTGGTGGAGACTCTGGGCTCGTCAGCGCAAAAGTCTACATTTTTACAGGAGCTGAGGGAGGAACTGGTGGAATTAGTTGCTACTTGACTCCGTCTGGAAGCAGGAAGTTCTTCTGTAAGAACGAATGTAAAGCAGAAGATATTCTGATTAAAACAGATGATGTCACAGCTCAGAGTGGCAGGTACAGCGTTAAATACAGTGACGGAACTTCTGGAAGAGGAATTGTGACTGTGACCATCACAAATCTGACCAAGTCTGACTCAGGACGGTACAGGTGTGGTCTGGGCGGGACTTCGGTTCCAGAATCATTCTTTGACTTTGAGGTCAGAGTTTCAGATGGTGAGTTTCTACTGAAAGTCATAAAACTGGATAGGTTTAGTATATTCAACATGTTTAGTATTATTAAATAATTTATTATTATTAAATAGTGTGAGTTATTTATGATGTATGGACTTCAAATAATTAATATTAGATTAGATTAGACAAATGATTTTAGATCACAGACTGTGGTTGAAGTCTGCAGCTCTCAGTGTGACTCTGTGGATCTGTGTTAATGTGAAGCAGGAAATATTGTGATCAGACTGCAGCGTCTTACAGGAAATACAGAAAGGAAGTAATGTTTGTTCATCTTCTCAGGAGCAGCGCTGAATGGAATCTCTGGTTTTATCCGCACATATACTGAAGGTGAAAATGTCACACTTGAATGCAGCAATACCATCTACGGAAGGCAGAAGTTTTTGTGTAAGAACGAATGTAAAAAAGAAGATATTATCATAGAAACAGATGAGAACAGAGCTCAGAGTGGCAGATACAGCATCGAATATATAGAAGGATCTGCATCTGGACTGTATGTGACCATCACACAGGTGACCAAGTCGGACACAGGACTGTACAGGTGTGGTTACGGCAGAGCTCTGTCTCCAGATTCACAGGACAGGCTTCAGATCATTGTCATAGATGGTGAGATTTTGTTTGATTAAATGTCATAGAAATGTGTCTTCATAATCCTACAGTCTGTTCAGAGCATGTGAATTCAAAAAGAGAAGTCAGGAAGTGGTCGTAAACCAAAGAGGGTTGATGGTGTGCATCTCAACCCCTAACAGGACATTTTAATGATCACATTTGCAATGAATGATCACAGATTAACACCTGTGTAATGTGTTGATCAGGAGAACTTAGACCTTCTCTCATCAACCAAAATCCAATAATCAGAATTTGCTTTTGTGGTCATTAACTGAACAAACCATCTTGTAAAAAAACATGTGTGTGATTTATTTATCTATCAATGAGCATTCTTTCACCAGGACTTCTCTGTATCAGTGTGGATTCAGTAGCTGATTGTTTCATTGTGTCCCATCAGCCTCCACACGAGCAACAACTCAGAGTTTGAGCTCCAGTTCAGGAAGTTTCACACCTTCACCAGCTTTCCCTGAAACCACCAACCAGCCGACAGGTACAGGTCCCAAGTGTCCTCTTTGGCCTCCTGTCAGTCAGTGTCTCTCTGCCAACTTCATCAACAAAACTAATGTTCTTAAAACTTTAAGATTAAGCAAAACAACAGTGTTCAGCACAGAGGACAGGTCAGTACGTAGAAAAGAAAATTTCATATAAAATTTTACAGTAATTTTCTTCTTCAGTCTACATCTTGTAAAACTCATCAGGTTTTATAAAAGATGCTACACATACCCTATTTCTTATTACACATGAATATTATACATTTGATTTGAACACATAACAAATTAAGAAATATCTTGACCACTAAGTTTTCTTTTACATGTTATTATTTTGTGTTTCATTCTCCTTTTCCCATTCCACATGTTGTCTGTGTTCCTGTTCTGTGTTTGTGATTTGGTCGGTCTGTTAGTGAGGCCTTCTTACTGTGCTCTGTTACATTTGTCCTTGTGTATTGCCGTACGCTGTTCTCCCTGTTTTATTTTGAGATCGTCAGTGTCTGGTGGTTGTTTTGAGCTGGCTTCCTGTTGTCTGATTCTCCCTCCCTGTTTGCCCTGTACTGTATATTATGTGCTCAGTTCTCTTCACTCCTTGTCGTGTCCTCGCCGAGTGTCCCCAATACAGTCTATGAGTGTCCACAGAAGCAGTCCTTCTTATAGTCAACATTAGATGCGTTCGAGATGACTGCGGCTGACTTGATAGTCAAACGTGAGCTCCAGACGACTGCAGGGGCGGGTTATAAAAACCACGCCGTCAAATCAGACACATACTAGGACACAATTTCTAACTAGCATGCTTCATCTGTCATATTACATATAATTTCCAGCATGCATGAAAAAGTCCAGCATGCATGACGTTAAGTCAGTTCTTTTGTACGAAAGCCCTAAGCGGCCATCAATTAGTTGTTTTTTTACTACATTTTCCACTAATAATGGATAATTATCTTGTGATCTCAAGATAACAAAAGTTGTTTTCCTGTGATAATGGGATCATTTTCTCGCAATCTCGAGAGAACAAACCATAGCTGAATACAGGGGTCAGCAGGTGCGTTTCTTTAGGATAATTATCAAAAAGTTAAAAGTGTTACTGGTTTCGGGATCACGGGAAAACTGAGTAAAAAATATATTTGAATCAATGGCTGCTTAGGGCTTCCGTATGTTTGCAATATCTTTTGAAATTCTTTTATTTCATCGTTTAATATTTAACGTAGTCATCTTGTTTTAGTAAAAATCTGGGTTTTGATTACAATAAGTCTTTTTTTTTATTAATATTGAAATATTATGTTCATTATGTTATCTTTCACAAGATAAGTAGTATTTTCTTAGGTAAAACAATTAAAATAGACTTATATGTATTAAATGCAAAAACAGCAGTGGTCAGTTATGAAAAGTGTGGCTGGTGAATAGTGGTCTGCAGTAAATATGTTTCTAATAGCAGAAATTTACAATTTAAAAAGTTCTTATTAAATTCTATAGTTAAAATGTAAAGGTCATTTTTGACCCGTGTCTTAAATTGATGTAGAAAAAAGTTTTTGGTTATACAATATTATTAAATGATAAAATAAAATGATTTCAAAACCACTAGCAAAGAAACGCATGAAATTACATAGGAAATGAATATGGGTCATTTTTTACCCACTTTATTCAAAAAGTAAAAATGAAAATATGATTTGTGATTTTCAAAAAACAAGTTAGTTGAGGAATATCTGGAATACTGAATGATGAAATTAATTTATTGCAAAGATATAATGTTGTGCATCAAAGGGACTTGATATCTGTCTGACTTGGTTAAACCTGATAGGGGCTATAGGCCCCCGTTCGTGTATGATCACAGATTAACACCTGTGTAATGTGTTGATCAGGAGAACTTAGACCTTCTCTCATCAACCAAAATCCAATAATCAGAATTTGCTTTTGTGGTCATTAACTGAACAAACCATCTTGTAAAAAAACATGTGTGTGATTTATTTATCTATCAATGAGCATTCTTTCACCAGGACTTCTCTGTATCAGTGTGGATTCAGTAGCTGATTGTTTCATTGTGTCCCATCAGCCTCCACATGAGCAACAACTCAGAGTTTGAGCTCCAGTTCAGGAAGTTTCACACCTTCACCAGCTTTCCCTGAAACCACCAACCAGCCGACAGGTACAGGTCCCAAGTGT
Source organism: Lepomis macrochirus (assembly GCA_024633595.2). NCBI lineage: Eukaryota > Metazoa > Chordata > Actinopteri > Centrarchiformes > Centrarchidae > Lepomis > Lepomis macrochirus. The sequence continues at coordinate 32,954,770 of JALXJV020000014.1, forward strand.
CCTCTTTGGCCTCCTGTCAGTCAGTGTCTCTCTGCCAACTTCATCAACAAAACTAATGTTCTTAAAACTTTAAGATTAAGCAAAACAACAGTGTTCAGCACAGAGGACAGGTCAGTACGTAGAAAAGAAAATTTCATATAAAATTTTACAGTAATTTTCTTCTTCAGTCTACATCTTGTAAAACTCATCAGGTTTTATAAAAGATGCTACACATACCCTATTTCTTATTACACATGAATATTATACATTTGATTTGAACACATAACAAATTAAGAAATATCTTGACCACTAAGTTTTCTTTTACATGTTATTATTTTGTGTTTCATTCTCCTTTTCCCATTCCACATGTTGTCTGTGTTCCTGTTCTGTGTTTGTGATTTGGTCGGTCTGTTAGTGAGGCCTTCTTACTGTGCTCTGTTACATTTGTCCTTGTGTATTGCCAGTACGCTGTTCTCCCTGTTTTATTTTGAGATCGCCAGTGTCTGGTGGTTGTTTTGAGCTGGCTTCCTGTTGTCTGATTCTCCTCCCTGTTTGCCCTGTACTGTATATTATGTGCTCCGCTCTCTTCACTCCTTGTCGTGGTCCTCGCCGAGTGTCCCCAATACAGTCTATGAGTGTCCACAGAAGCAGTCCTTCTTATAGTCAACATTAGATGCGTTCGAGATGACTGCGGCTGACTTGATAGTCAAACGTGAGCTCCAGACGACTGCAGGGCGGGTTATAAAACCACGCCGTCAAATCAGACACATACTAGGACACAATTTCTAACTAGCATGCTTCATCTGTCATATTACATATAATTTCCAGCATGCATGAAAAAGTCCAGCATGCATGACGTTAAGTCAGTTCTTTTGTACGAAAGCCCTAAGCGGCCATCAATTAGTTGTTTTTTTACTACATTTTCCACTAATAATGGATAATTATCTTGTGATCTCAAGATAACAAAAGTTGTTTTCCTGTGATAATGGGATCATTTTCTCGCAATCTCGAGAGAACAAACCATAGCTGAATACAGGGGTCAGCAGGTGCGTTTCTTTAGGATAATTATCAAAAAGTTAAAAGTGTTACTGGTTTCGGGATCACGGGAAAACTGAGTAAAAAATATATTTGAATCAATGGCTGCTTAGGGCTTCCGTATGTTTGCAATATCTTTTGAAATTCTTTTATTTCATCGTTTAATATTTAACGTAGTCATCTTGTTTTAGTAAAAATCTGGGTTTTGATTACAATAAGTCTTTTTTTTTATTAATATTGAAATATTATGTTCATTATGTTATCTTTCACAAGATAAGTAGTATTTTCTTAGGTAAAACAATTAAAATAGACTTATATGTATTAAATGCAAAACAGCAGTGGTCAGTTATGAAAAGTGTGGCTGGTGAATAGTGGTCTGCAGTAAATATGTTTCTAATAGCAGAAATTTACAATTTAAAAGTTCTTATTAAATTCTATAGTTAAAATGTAAAGGTCATTTTTGACCCGTGTCTTAAATTGATGTAGAAAAAAAGTTTTGGTTATACAATATTATTAAATGATAAAATAAAATGATTTCAAAACCACTAGCAAAGAAACGCATGAAATTACATAGGAAATGAATATGGGTCATTTTTTACCCACTTTATTCAAAAAGTAAAAATGAAAATATGATTTGTGATTTTCAAAAAACAAGTTAGTTGAGGAATATCTGGAATACTGAATGATGAAATTAATTTATTGCAAAGATATAATGTTGTGCATCAAAGGGACTTGATATCTGTCTGACTTGGTTAAACCTGATAGGGGCTATAGGCCCCCGTTCGTGTAGCTATCAAGGGTCTCAGAGACACACAAGCTTCCCCACCACAACAAGGTAAACATCATTAAAGGGGAGAAAGCCCCTACATGGCACCTTGTCAAAAGTGTGTTGTACCTAACGCTTTCGTCTTTAAATTTAAAAATAAATCAGTGAAAACATTTTGCACGTGGCATTTGGGTCCAATCCTGCCTTTCCTGAGCTGTGATAAAACTTGTACAGTTTGTGTGTGCAGTCAATGTTACTCACCAAAACACTGTGTCTGCTTCATCTCTACCAGCTGACCTGAATGTAATACCCTCTTCATAAAATCCATGTTTTAGATCAGTGCCCTTTGGTAGAAATGTTGATCACATCTATGACAAGTCAGAATTCTGAGATCAAAGTCAGAATTCTGAGATCAAAGTCAGAATTCTGAGATCAAAGTCAGAATTCTGAGATCAAAGTCAGAGTTCTGAGAAAAAAAGTCAGAATTCAAAAAAAAATTTCACACCTGGGCCTAATCTCCCAGTACAGGATAAAAAGATCCCTTTTAAACTGTGTATACTTATCTCTCTCTCTCTCTTTGCTCCCAGCCCTCTCCTATGTCCCTCGCCCAGATTACTTCTTGCCTCTGGTTGTGAGCCTGCCTTTGGTTTGTGGCCTGTTGGCTGTTTTTCTGCTGGTCATCTACAGACGGAAGAAAAGGAGGAACATTGATGTGAACAACAGAGGAAATGCAGACAGCGAACAGATGGAGGTGAGGTGTTTGTTTTGTCTCTGTTTACATCAGTTTCAATGGTTAAGATTGAGAACTTGGACTGAAGAAGAACAATGTGGCTCTGTGGATGGAAATGTCGATCTCTCAGCTGGTACCTTGGTCCAGACTAACATATCATATTATAGACTTTTCCAGATCAGAGCATCTCAGAGCAAAACAAACCTATGATACAGCCCACCAGACTCACCGGACGGCCGCAAGAGAACCATCAGTTATCAGCAATGCAGGTAAAATGCAATCAGATAAAATAACTGGGGATCCTAAATGCATTGTGTCCTTACACAGTTTTTAGCCTAAGGTGCACTCTGTAGGTCAAAAAACGTCTTTACAGACTGTAAATACATTGAAAATGTCTTACTGAACAAACGAAATGCAACTATACAAATGATCAAAATAGCTTTTTATTTAATAAAAATCTCAAGGATTATAACTTTAACATGTTTCAAGACAAGCAGAAATCCAACATAGCAAAGTATTTTTTCTTAAGGTGTATTAACAGCGGGCTGATCTTCTGTGAACCACGGGAGACTTTCATGAACGCTCACTGCAACCAGCAGTTTTTACAAAAGGATACACATAACGACTAGCTTTTAAACTTCCTCTACTGTCTGATATTTCAAGGACATGAGGTGTTTCCCATACTTTCATTTATTTATCAATGCAATATCAACGCTGACCTACAACACAAATTGATTTTCAGTGTTGGTGACCCACCTTTAAAAAAGTTATAAGCGAGCATGTAGGGCAGGCCTATTCAACTGACGGTCCGTGGGCCACATCCGGCCCCGAAGCAACCTCCATGTGGCCCAGCACATGTGAGGCGAGTGTCTCGTCACATCTCTGCCCTTTACTATATATATTTATTTTCAATACATTACGCTGGTCTTATTATGGCACAATTTATCTTGTTACATGGAATTACTCTTACTTTAGAAATGACCTTCTACTTCTGGCTATAAAATACTTAAATTATCAAATTATCTCTGGATATTTAAATTGTAACTAACTCACACATTAAACAATTACTTTGGAATAACAAATAACTGTGTGTTAGTGTGGCTGCTGCTGCATTTCAGGTTTGATGTTGTTCCTGTTTTATTTTCAGTCCATCTATCAGAACTGTCCTCCAGTTTCCACATGTGAAGAGTCCATCTACCAGAACCTGTAAGCAAGGGTCTCATACATTTTAACACAGGATACAAATGATAATGTTTTTGGTTTTACACTGTGCAGATTAAAATGTGCTGCATGGTTCCATATTCTTCCTTTTCTTTTGGCAGATATTAGCTATAAATTATATTATCATGTCTCTTCTGATGACACAGAGCTGATCATTTGTTTCAGGGTGTTCAGCTATTTATTACTTGATTATTCTGAAAAGTCAAATCTGTCTTCAGAAATGCAGGTGTTGGTTATTCTTTCCTAAACAGAAATCAATACAGCCCAGCATTTACCAGTTACTCAGTAAGTCAGACCAAGTGTTATTTTGTAATGAAAGATTTCCACTTTTATTTGTCATTGTTATTTTAGTTTAATGAAGTCATCAGTGTTGGGCAAGCTACTTGGAAAATGTAGTGAGCTAAGCTACTAGCTACTCGACATTAAATGAAGCTTCACTACACAGAAGCTACCCCCCAGTGAAATGTAGCAAGCTAAGCTACAGCAACGTGGCAAAAGTAGCTTAGTTACATCTAAGCTACTTTTAATTTTTTAATAGGTTTTAGTTAGGTCATTTATATATAAATATTTATATACACACACACACACACACGCAACATAGGCCTAGTTTATATTGAACCAACTTCATTCCACAGTAGCAACAGAAGAAAGACTAGAAACCTGCTCCAAACAGTGTGTTTGTGCAAGAGAGCTAAATCAGACACAGAAACTCTCCTACTTCCTGCCATATCATTGCTGCTAAATGTACTTCCTCATGCAACAAATGGAGAACCATTGTTTTTTGTATAAAGCAACTTAATTATCAAATTATTAATACATTTAATTAATTAATTATTAATTCTAGATTTTTTATAGTTTATATGTGACTTTGTGCTCTGGCAACATTGCAACCTAAACATTCATGGCAGAGAAAGAGAGAGAGAGAGAGAGCGAGAGAGCGAGAGAGAGAGAGACCCTCCGTCGCACGTGTCTATTCCCCTGCAGCAAAGTCGCAAACATCAACCCAAGGATCGGTACGTGATGTCACCATCACAGGGAAGCGCTTCTGCCGGCTGCACATACAGGTCCGTGTGGGGCGGTGGTGTCACGTACTGATCCTTCAGAAATGCTTGGGAAAATGTAGCGCGTGTGGAAGCTGCCGCGCTACTCGGCCAATAAAAGAGCTTCGTTACTGAAAAGCTATTTGATTCAGAAAATAGCGACGCTACCACCAAGCTACTGAGAAATGTAGTTAAACTAGTAACGGCGCTACTTGTAGCGACGCTACTGCCCAACACTGGAAGTCATTGTGTTTGTCATCCTTTATTTGTCTCATGTTGTTGGGTTATAGTAGTAGAGTTTCTTCAAATGAGTGTAACAGCAGCTCTGTTGATTGTAATGGTCAACCTGTGTGGTGAAACATGGTTGTGCACATTTACACCAAAGACTGAAAACTATCACAGCACTCGAACAGCTGGGATAGTTATATAGAATTAAAACAAGAATTACTCATCTCCCATTTATGTATGTGGTGCATTTGCTTATCATTGCTGGTTAAGCGTAATATACTTACGTTTTGTCACGCTGTAACATGACACACTGAGATGAGAACGTGTTGGGATTCACTTTATGTTTTGGTATTTGCCTGGACAGAGTCAACCAGGACATCAATTTAGAATATTTCTAAAGGGGCTTTGTTGCTGTAAAGGGAAAGGTGAGACAGGTCTAAGCTTAGAGTAATTTAGCTGACCCCTTCAGTCTTTTCTGACATTCTAGCTTTAGGTTTTCTCACATGCACTTGTCCTTGTCAGGGAGACAATAGACTGATTAGTTAGGCTCAATAAATAATGTTATGTTAAGTCTTCATCAGTCTCTGAACCTTCTTCACACCTGAACCTGACTCACAATATTTCTCAACAATATTAGTCTGTAGACATATTTCATTTTAATTGTGTTGAGATTCATGGTTGTGTTTTTGTGTGTGTGTGTGTGTTCTTGTTGTGGTTTTAATAAATAACTATGCATGAAACTTTCTCTGTAGCTTGTTGTCCACCACTCTATGAGTATTGATACATTAGGCTATAACTGAACAGGGCTGCACCAGACGAAAGATGTTCCCAGCTGACTAGTCAGACTCGTCATTGCACGTTTATTATATTAATTCAGTTATTTAAATACATATTTTTGGGACAGCAGAAAATGAGATCCAGGGTTGAGAATGTCAAGACTCACTGTTAACACTGTGCAACATTACAGAGAAAAACAAAACTGTAATAAAAACTGAGCTTTTAAAATAGTAAATGTACATATGGAATATGTAAGGACCATGCGTCCATATGTGACGAGTCGGGGAGTGAGAACAGTTTGTCCTCTCTCCTCTTATAGACACACCTCAATGTTCACATCAGTGTTCCATAACAGTTTAACGTCTATCATTGTTCCGTATTTGCACCGTTTCTATATCCTCTCCATCAATACTCATTTGTTGCTGCAGGTTGTTCCCATTCCTAAAATCTAAAATGATTTATTTTTTTCTTGGTTTTCATCTGAAGAAAACTGGACCTGCACAAACCAACAAACTGATCTACACACACCTGGTAGCTGTTTTCATCACCTTGAATCAAACCAACTAATGCTGTATCGTCAGCAAATGTATTAGTTACATGATAAGATGTGTTGGTTCTGCAGGGTAAATAAAACTGGGGAAATAGTGCTCCCTTGTGGAGCCTCACCGTCAGTAATAATATGAGAAGACACTGCCCCTTTTGCTTTGACACACTGTAACTGCTGAATCTCTCCATCATAATTTGGGGTCTGATGGTATTAAATGCAGATCAAACATCTACAAAAAGAAAACGAGCTCATTGTTTAGGCCGATCAAGATGACAATAAATATTAGGCAGCATGTAATAAAGAGCATCCTCCATTATCCTCTGCTTCCTATATGCAAATTCTAACGGGTCGAGTTTGTGTTGCACTTCCTTGGTTTCCATGGTTTAAGACAATCTCAAGACTTTTCATTACAGCTGATGTTAATGTAACTGGTCAATAATCAGTTAAGATAGTTTTGGTACTGGCACTATTTTGTGATCTGTGTTTATGGTTTATCATTTGAAATAACCAAAACAGTTTTGTTTTCTTGGATTAAACAGTCCACACAAAATTGTATAAAGACCATCATCACAGAGTTATGTTCTTCCACGTCGCTGCAAGTGTCAAAGGTATTCCATGTTGTACAGTCAAAACATCCTTTACAACGCTCCATCCACCCCTCCACCACATCTTCATAGCTCTTAGCTGTTTGTAGTGGGGGAACATGTTGCCATATTAAAATATATTATATTAAAATAAGTCATGCTTATTAAAAATTGTGTCTGACTTTCATCACATGACGTTAACACCTTGTTGGAGCGAGGCAGCTGCAGTCGTTGAGTCCGCCAACTGCACTTGTTTTTCTCCGGCTGCACAAAGTTGGATGCACCTTTTGACTGACCTTTGGTTCTAAGCTGACAACAACATCAAAACTTCTGTCAAGTTTCGAGAGTTTTCTTGCATCCATAGCTGTTGGAAGGCTAAAGTCATTAGGGGGCGCTATTGAGTTGACATGCCAAACCTAAGCGTGGTTCACAGTTACTGAGATTATTCTGACCAAGGCAAGGGGAGGATTAATGTGAGTTTTTGAACATCCTGTGCCACTCACAGACGCTTTACCAAAGTAGAAAAATATTAATCCTCACAGACACAAACAAAGAGTCAGGCCCTGATGACATTAAAAGTGAGAGAGGAAAAATAAAAAAGTGAAACTCAGAGGAAGAAGAAGCAGATCAGAGGCTGAGGGAAATCCATGTTGAGCCTCTGAAGGTTTACTGTTCTTCTCTTCCTCCTCCACTGACAAACCAGGAACTTTTTACTTCTTTAAATGAGTGAGTTCCTCCTCCAAACACAACACACACACACCCCACCAGCCCTACTCTCCTCCCCGCTTCATCTGAATGTATCTCCCCTGCAGGGTCTGAGGTCAGCTGCACATTTGTGTTTGACTTTTCATTTACAGTCTCACAGATGTTGAGTGTATTTTTATACACTTTGTGTATAAAAGTGTTTGTCATGTTCAATTTTAACTTTCACTCAGGAGCAAAAATCAGCCTTTAAACTTGAAAGTAATATTTGACCTTTATTCTAATAAATATTGATATGAACTGACATTTTTTATCATGATAACATTTTTGGCCATCTACGCCCATAGCGCTGTCGTTAAATTAAATTTACTCGTTCTTTTGTAAAACCAGGATGGTCTCCAGCATGTCTACACGGTCAGTTATCATTGGTTGTGGGTTTTGGTATCATAAATCGTGTCCACTATATTGCCAAATGTATTGGGACACCCCTCTGAATCATTAAAGTCAGGCGTTCCAATCACTTCCATGGTGTGTTACATGGTTTCTCTCAGGAGCTCAGTGAAATCAAGTGTGGTACCATGATAGGTTGTCACCGGTGCAACAAGTCCATTCGTGGAAATTTTCTCACTACTAAATATTGCACAATCAACTGTTAGTGGCATTATAACAAAGTGGAAGCGATTGCAGTGTTTCCCACAAAACAACAGTATAACTGTGGCTGCTGGGTGGGGGGTGCAGCTGATATTGACCATCACTTTTCTAACCTTAACATAGCTGTCCTTATTAACTAGGCTACTTGATAATGTCAATGTTTTTGCGAGAGAGAAGGAGCGACTGAGCGAGAGGAGGTGCTGAGCGAATATGCGCACAGCTCTGGATAGCCTACGGTTTTACACATTTTAATTGGTAAAAAAGAAACAGCTCTGGAAATCCTTCCAAATTCCAAATAAAAACGTTGTCATTTAGTTTATTTATTTCGAGAAAATGACAACTGGTCAAAATAACAAAAAGATGCATGCGTTCATGCGTCTTGGCATGCTCTCCACCTGCCACATTTGCTGTTGGGTGACATTAAGCCAAAAAATTCAAGTAGCTCAGCTTTGTTGGATGGCTTGTTACCATCCGTCTTCCTCTTGATCAAATTCACATGGTTTTCAATTGGGTTCAGGTCTGGAGATTGAGCTGGCCATGGCGGGGTATTCATGTGGTGGTCCTGCATCCACGCCTTGATTGACCTGGCTGTGGTACGGGCGTTGTCCTGCAGTAAAACCAATCCTCAGAGTTGGGGACACTGTCAGAGCAGAAGGAAGCAGGCTTTCTTCCAGGATAACCTTAGTACAACGCTTGATTCATTCGTCCTTCACAAAGACAAATCTGCCCAATCCCAGCCCTGCTGAAGCCCCCCAGATCATCACTGATCCTCCCCAAATTAAACAGTGGGTGACAGACACTGTGGCTTGTAGGCCTCTCCAGGTCTCCATCTAGCCATTAGATGACCAGGTGTTGGGCAAAGTTGAAAATTGGACTCCTCAGAGAAGATGACCTAGAGTCCAGGACTCCAGTCCTCTACAGTCCAATACTTAAGGTCTTTTGCAAACTTTAGCCTGACTTGTCTTTGCTTCTAATTGATGAAGGGCTTTTTCCTGGCTTTACGTGACTTCAGCCTGCAATATATGTCGACCGGCTAACCCCACAGCTGTGCACATCGGCCGTGAGGCACAGTTAGAGTGCACGGGGAGGGCTAGCCTCCTTTGTGTTGCAACACTATTACAAACTGCAGCGTATCATATACACACAAAATCGCCGTTTTGTGTACAATAGACATGGCTTTTCCAAAGCGTGTTTATGTGACGCATGAGATGCGATCGTGTTGGTAAATCACTTGATGTCATACTAAGGTTTTTTTCTCACTCAAAACTTTTCTTTTCAACTCTTTTGGCTTTTGGTCAATTGTTCATTTTTTTGCTCGGATTACCTTTGAGACACGACTAGCACTGCTTTTGCCTTTCAGCTGGTCCTATTGCAAGAACATAGTGATGACCACAGCAGAGGGTTTTATGTTTTTCCTCATTAAATAAGATTTGGTCAGGTGATCACTTAATCAGAATCTCATTCAGGAGAATCAGGTGTGCTTGTGTTTGAATTTAACAGTCACTGGAATGGATGGTTGCCTTGCATGTACATATGCTAATTTAGGACAAATATGGGAACAACAGAAACCGCCATGAAGTGGTAGGCAACAGAAAATCCCAGTGGGGTCAGCGCATGCTGAGGCACAGTCATGCAGAAGTCACCAGCTTTCTGCAGACTAAATAGCTACAGATCTCCAAACATCATGTGGCCTTCAGATTAGTTCAAGAACAGTGAGTAGAGAGCTTCATGGAACGGGTTTCCATGGCTGAGCAGCTACAAGCCAAGCTCTTCACTCTGTAGGAGCTGGATATGGAAAAAAACTTTTGGTGAGCATGTATACAGTATATGTATGGCTCTACAGGTGCCCAGAGGGAAGTCACGCCACGCAACACAGAAAGGGAGGAGAAACGAGAGAAATTAAAGCAGCTTCATCTTCCTGACTGATCAGAGTGGAAGCAGTGAAGTGACAGAGGCAGTTCTCCTGCAGCTGAATGATTTGTCTCCATCAGGATCAAATTCAGAATGAATATCCACCGTGTTCTGTTCTTCTGCTTCTTATCAGGTGAGGACTGATTACCTGACTGTGTCTTTAAAGCTGCAGCACACACTGCTGGACATTTGTCCAAATGTTGGATGACTTGAGTTTTTCAGTAGCTGCGTTCTCATTCAGGTGTCCTGCTGTTCTCTGCTGCTCTCTGTTTCTGCAGCAACATTCCCATAATCTAATCCAGCCCACTGTAATGACAACAAACTCTGCTTGTCTTTGTGGATTAACCCTCATTAACCATCAGAATGTTTGACAGTCAGTGTTCAATACAGGAAGTACTGACCATCAGGATAAATTAAAATTATATTAAATTTTGATTGTCACTCTGGATTCATGCAAAGATGCCAAGTGCACATCCTGTGAGCAGAGCCTGCAACCGAGGACACAGCTGGCCCTGAGGGCGGAGACAGGAGCAGGAAAAAAGTATGCAGAGACAGGCACATCCAGTTCAGGTTCAAAGTCGTGGTGTTTACGGGTTTGATATTAACTAAAATCTTACCAAAATTATTGGGCCTCCGCATGCGGGTCTGCCTGCACTTGGGGTGGTGGCCTCTTGCTGGGATGGGGGGCTGTCGCAGTGGTGTAGTCTAGTTTTTTCTAGTGAGTATACTGTGATTTTCCCCTCCCAGCCTCAAACTCACCCGTCTCAGCGTGACGTCTCATGAGCACCACTACACGCACTAATACACACGCCTATCAGACTTTAACAGCCAATGACAGAGGTGGGAAAGGGCGTCACTTTGTGTTGAAAAGTGGTGGGAACATTTTAGGGCTCAGATGCATACAGAATCATTACAGAATATTTGCAAGGACACCAAAAGGGGTCCACATCCTCTCAAGCTCACTTATCTTCCAAAAAACATTGTCAAACTTATGTACTGTATTAGTGATGGCAAGTCTCTTTTGACAGACTTCGGCTCATTCAAATCTCGTTCATTAAAAGGAACTAATCTTTTTTGAGTCATTTCAGTTCATTAGGCTGGTTATTGTGGTGCCGCAGCCCTCTAGTGGGCGATTAAATAACAGCGCAGTTCTCAAACACGGAGGCTGCCTGGCTTGCTTTAATTGTAAAAGTATAATGCACAAATTCACCTCTTGACCTTTCTCTATCATCATTACATACACCCATTTGGGCCAACCAAATTCAAACCATGTAAAAACCATAGAAATATGTTGTCTATGTGCTACTACTGCTGCTAAATCCTTCCATTTTCACAATGTTAACTGAGCACACAACCTGACCAGCCATATGAAGGCTTATGTATATAATTACTATCTTTATCTCTAACGTGCTCATTCATACAGCAGGCTAACGTCCCTCCATGAGTAAAATATTAATATCAGATTTGTGTTTATAGAAGTAATAAGCTTGATACACTATATGAATAAACACACTAATTTAAATTCAACAAATTTAATAATAATCTGGATCAAGCCACCAAGTTCTTAAAGAACTCCAGCACAGAGGAACAAAGAAATATTAACACATTATATAAATGCAGCAGTTTGGCAGGTCTGGACTCAGACTGGACCACATCAGGTCCTGATTCTGCAGATAGAGAAACAAACATGAGCACATCCTCTAAAACACTGCAGTTTGTTCAGCAGTCAGGAGCTGTGAAACAACAGCACGGCTCTGTTGATATATATAACATATATATATATGGACCTGGATCAGCTGTTAGCTGTAAACACACCACAGGGCTAACAGCTAACGCTGCTACGCTGGCTGTGTTTTAATGTTTTAATGACCGGATCTGTTTGTTTTGGAGAGGAGACGACCGCAGAGGTAATTCGGTTCCCAGTAGAACCCTGTCAGGGCTCTGAAGTGGACCCAGAACAACTCTCATCAGCTGTTAGCTGTAAACACTAGCAGGACTAAAGATATGGTGCAGCTGTGTTAAAACTAGAACTTAGCACAACATCACTGCACTGTAATGATGTTAAGCTTTATTAAATGTCACAAAATTATCAAAACAGATATCAGATATGTGTCAGTCCAGTGAAGGTTACCTGACGGCCCGTCCTCCTGAGTCAGACACATGATTAGGTTAAACGAACATAATGTTGTTTTAACGACACAACACTACACTGTATCAGCTTAAGTGCATGAGCAAGCATCCGGAGCTGATACTACTGTACCACACACACAGTATCCAGTCACTGATCCACCACATCAACGTTAGTTAACTAGTTCTGCTATTTTCACTCACCAGGTAACGTTACGATAACATAAACCTCATCTGGCTCGTTTTCTGCGTTTCAGTAACTTTAACTTTAGTTCGTGTCCTGGTGTCTCTCAGAGCGGCTGCAGCTTCAGCTTCAACCAAAACACTGAAAGACTTTGCTCGCGTTTCACATGTCCTCCAGTGATTCACATTGGTTAATGTCAAACGTACGCCGAGTGACCGCCACGCAGCTGTGTTGTTGTTTGGTAGCTGACGTCAGATCCCGGTCCCAGGCCACGGAGGCAGCAAACGTCAGTTCAGAGCTTCACAACACAGACGGGGGGAATTTCTGAATGAACATGTCAAAGTTCTGTCACAAAACGATGTTACGTATGATCTCGGTGAGGAGATGCTCCCTGCAGATTTTACACAGACTGAGAGAACTGTAGCTGCTCACTGATGGATAGAAACTGTACACAAAGAATATCCATGTGTTTATAAGGTGGTTTGTTGAATTATTTGTAACAAAATCAAATTCTGATCTTTCCAACAGCACTGTGTGGCGGAGACACCGGGCTCGTCAGCGCACGACTCAACATTTTTACGGTAGCTGAGGGAGAAACTGGTGGACTTAGTTGCTTCTTGTCTCAGTCTGGAAGCAGGAAGTTCTTCTGTAAGAACGAATGTAAAGCAGAAGATATTCTGGTTCAAACCGATGATGTCACAGCTCAGAGTGGCAGATACAGCCTTGAATACAGTGATGGATCTTCTGGATTAGGAATTGTGTCTGTGACCATCACACATCTGACCAAGTCTGACTCAGGACGGTACAGGTGTGGTCTGGGCGGGACTTCGGTTCCAGAATCATTCTTTGACTATGAGGTCAGAGTTTCAGATGGTGAGTTTCTACTGAGCAAAGTTAAACCAAATTCATGTTCACCATATTAAGTGATTTTCAAATAAAAATCTAATTGTGGGAGAATGTATAAGAATAAATAAGAGTTATTTGTGCTGTACAGACTCTGGTTGTCACATCCTGTGGTGAAACGTGGTGAAACAGGGCAGGAAATATGGTGATCAAACTGCACCATCTTACAGGTAGTGAATAATGATTGTTCCTCTTTTCAACAGCACCAGTACTTGCTGGATTTTCTGGTTTTATGCTTACAAATACTGAAGGAGAAGATGTCACACTTGGATGCAGCGATACTATCTACGGAACATGGAAGTTCTTCTGTAAGGGCGACTGTAAAAGACAAGAGGACATTCTCATTGAAACAGATCAGAACAATGCTCACAGTGGCAGATACAGCTTAACGTATGAAGCAGAATCTCTATTTGGAGTGTGTGTGACCATCACACAGGTGAACAAGTCGGACACCGGACTGTACAGGTGTGGTTTCGGCAGAGCTCTGTCTCCAGATTCATACCGCACGCTTCCGCTCATTGTTGTAGATGGTGAGTTTTTGTTTTATTGAATGTCTTAATCCGGGTCCCTTAGGTTCAAGGGGGACGTGAACCAGAGAGGGTTAACTGCACCTGAACCTCTAGCAGTACATTTTAATGAGTATATTTGCATTGAATGATCACACCATATAACACAACATTCACAACATACAAGCAGCCAGTATGTGCACATTTTTCACCAGAGAGCTGCTGTCCTTCTGTGTAACATCTGCAGGAATCGTCTCCTCATCTTTGTGTCTTTGTTGTTCACAGCTGCAGACACTTCAAAACCAGATCCAGACCCTGAAGCCACTAACCAGCTGACAGGTACGGTTCACAGCAGTGAGCAGGTGCTACCATTTTAAGTGAATCAAATTTTCCAAATTAGTTATTATAAGTTAGTTTTCTTCTTCATCTTTAGCCAAATGTCTAGATGATGTAAAACTCAAGTTTTATTAAAGACTGAAGAAACATCCAGACCAAAGTTTCTGATATTTTACAGTCACTTTTTTCTAATTTTTATTAAAGTAACCGAGCGGTGTTTTCTTGTGAACTGTCACATTCTGCTTCTGCAAATCTAACCAAGTTCTCTCCCTGTCCGCCAGACATCATCTGACTTTTCCATGTGTCTTAAGGTGGTTTGAGCGCCACGCTGGCGCAGCTAACGCTGACTTAACGTGATACATGCTGGACTTAACATAAGGCTTGCTGTTTAGAGATTGTGTCGGACTTTCGCCGGCGCTGCCAAACGTCACCATGTCACTTGACATTAAAACCTCGTGGAAGCAAAGCGTTGTTTTTCTCCGGCTGCACAAAGTTGCAACCACCTTTTGACTGATCGCGAGATCAGTCGTTGTTCTAAGTTTCTAAGCTTGGCGTTACTGATTTTATACCCCAGAAAAAGTTAGAATATAAAGTTTGCGAAAGCCACCTTTAACCATCTCACTCCCTAAGCCCTCCAGTCACCTCCCCCTCCAGCCTTTCCCACTATCCTCATCAGCCCTACAGAAATTTAACCAGCCCTTTTCCCAGTCCTGAACGTCTGCCTATCTGTACCAGCTCCCTGCCTGTAAACATAAACATGCAACACGAAGATAAATGGGAGTAGCAGTGTCCTTTGGCAGGAATGTTTATCACATTAACCACATGTGCTTGCATGAGGAAAAACACACCAGGGACGAAGGTGTAAAAAAACGCTCCATAGGGTGTAGCACCTTCCCAATACAGGACAAAAAGATCCCTTTCTTTAAATGATCTAAAATGTATGTTACTTGTCTCTTACCCAGGTTACCTCTTGCCTCTGGCTGTGTGCGTGTCCTCGGTTTTTGTGCTGTTGGCTGTTATTCTGCTGGTCATCTACAAATGGAAGACAAGGAGCAACACTGGTTTGAACAACACAGGAAATGCAAGCAGCGTGCAGACAGAGGTGATAACTTGTTTTGTCTCTGTTTACATGGCTGTCAATGTTTCAAGGCACGAGCAGACTACACGACTGCCCGTTATGCCAGCCGCACGCTCTCATTGGCTGGATGTGGATGTCAAGTCTGATGACTCCTCTAGATATCTGTCTGGTGTTTGCGCTATGTCAGCGATGCGTCAGGGAGCCATTTTGATGCGTCGTTGTGTAGTTCACACGTAACGACTGGCGACCTCTGATTTACCCCCGATCACAGCCTCACGGTCGCCGAGCTCACCGGCGGGCAAATCAGGCTAAAACTCAGGTAGTGAACTAGGATTAAGACGGAAAACTTGGAGCAGAACAGTGCGGATCTCGTGGATGAAAATGTCTCTTAGTTGGTCCACTACTTTGATCCAGACTAAAATATATCTTAATGATTTCATGGATTGTCATGAAATGTAGTTCTGCACTGAATCCTAACTCCTCTGACTGTTATTACTCTAGTAATATAGTAATATTCTTTTTCTTTAACCAGAAAAAAAAAACTATCCTCGTACCTTGCAGATCATCGTTAAACACCTTTTATTTATACCCGACCGACACAAAACTCACCAAAACAGTCTTTAGTTGTCTTTGCACTCTTTGGCAATCACCAAAATGGTGTGGTTGAAATAAACCCTTACTTCACAGCGTTTTTATTTCTCGAAGGGGTTCCTTAAAACTACGATTCTTGGTTTAAATTGCTCCCTTTTTTCCCAGTTGCTGATGTCTGTCAGTTAGCCGTACATGCTGTCAGACTAACATCACCTCCTCTACGCACCTGGACCTTTATCTCTTTCAGGATTTTGATCTTGGTTCTTTTAAAAACGCAGAGTGCAGACAGCTTATGATTCTTTGGTTAGAGAACATATGATTGTGAAATGATTCAATGATTTTAGACATTTTTTATAAATGTTTACTGTTTGGTTGATGCGGGTTTATGTTTGAAGTCTTTTTTGACTAAAATCTTTGTTTTCAATTCTTTGCACTAATATTATTGATTGTACTGTTTTTTATTCTGGTCTTATTGTGGTACAATATTTATCTTGTTCCACTGAACTTCATTTCCTTTACAAATGAATTTGTCTTTCTTGCTCTAAATAGGAAATATAAATTTTAGGGATTTTTTCAGGACTCTGGACATTTCAGTTGTCACTGACACATTAACAAACAATTATCTAGAAATAACAAATAGCTGGTCTGTTAGTCTGGCTGCTGCTGCCGTATTTCAGGTTTGAAGTCATTCTCATTTTATTTTCAGGTGTCTGTCATCTATCAGAACGATTCAGTCTCCACAAAAGACTGCATCTACGAGAACTATCAGAGATGAGGACCAAACCTACTGTAGGTCTCTCTAACTCTAGACTCAGGGTCTGAGGTCTTTACACTGGCTTTCTGTCTGTCAGAGAATTGATTAATTAAATACATTTAATAATTTAATAATTACATTTAATAATTAAATGTATTATTATTATTACAAAGTACTGAATGGGTTAAATACATTTTTGATCTTCTGCTACGATATGAGACCTCTCAGGTCGTCTGGGACAGCTCTGCTCTCTATGAGTCAAAACTTTTGGGTTTCTAGTCCTGTTTGGGGGTTTTGTTCCACGTCTTCTCTATTTATTTGTCCTTTTGCATATTCAGCTTTGTTCACTTTTATAAGTTCTGTTGACATTTGCTCTGGGTTTTGTCCGCCTGTCTCGTCCATGTCGTCTGCTTCTGTATTCTGAGAGCTGTGTTCTCTGTCAAGTTGCATTTTTGTGCCGTGTCTATTCAGTCTGTGTTTTAATGTTGTGCTCCGTTTCCTGTTTTAGTCTGAAGGTGTCTGTGTTTGCTGTCACTTTTGCTTCCCATTCTGTTTAATTACCATCTGTTTTGTGTTCCCACCCTACTCGTTTGCCTCAGTATTTAATTCCCGTTTCTCTGCCCTGTCTGTGTTGGCTCACTCTGTGTTCGCTTTGCTCCTGCCTCGCGTGTTCTGCCTGTAAATTTGCACGGACCTGTTTTGCCTGTTATGGATTTTGGTTTCTTTGGGACTGACCTTGGACTCAGCCGCTCCCTCTAAGTGTGCTCGCTTTTTGTTAAACTAAATCACAGAGCTGCACCTGCTCTGCTGCAGCATTTAGATTCTCAACCAGTTTACACTAAAGACTAAACCTGACAACACTAACTTTTACTGTTTAATCTTGTTTTTTTCTGTTAAACTCTTTAAATCACATTCAGATGTATTTTTTATACTTTCCTATGTTGCTTTCACAAAGCACTTTAAGTTGCCTTGTTGTTGAAATATGCCACAAAAATTAACTTGTCTTTCCTTCATTAATTAAAATGTCGATGTCTGGATTTGAATCTTTAGTTCTGTGCAGCTTATAATGTGCTGTGAGCTTCCGTTTGTAGCTCCCTAATGAAAGTTAGAATGACCAGGAGAGTCCACACATCGAGCGGGTCTCGCTCTCTTGCTGCAGTGTCCAACTCCAGATTAACTGTTTGTGTTTAAAGTAAAATTAAAATATGTGTTACTGGCACAAACTATAAATACAAAAATATTTAAACCAAATGCTTACAGAAGCTTATAGGTGGTCTGTTGTGAATGGGGCGTTTGTGGAAATTAGCCTGGACTGACGTCAGATTCCCGGCCTGCCACTGCTGACATACGCAGTACAACTCACAAAGCTGGTTCAAGAAAGAAAGTTGGAGAAAAAAAAGTTTGTTTGATTAAAAAAGCCTGGACATTGAACTGCTTTCCCACAGGAAATTTCACATCCAGTCTTTGTAGCTGTTACATTCCGCCGTCTGCCAACCCGACGTCGGTTTGTAACTTGACTTACAGTCATTGCTCAACTCCAGACTCAACATC
>JALXJV020000014.1:32973470-33048990 GCA_024633595.2 Lepomis macrochirus
TTTTGAACCAGCACAGAGGTAATGCACTTCAGTGTTTTAAAACAAGGGAAATGTGGAATGTGGATGTGCTTTTCACTTTCTGTGGACTCGGATGTACATCAGTGGACCGTGCACCAGACTGGCATCAGCCAGCTCTTTTCCCCTCACCTAACCAGCCAGCCGGGTGTCATCTTTGAGCTTTCCATGGAGGGTGAGTACAGCCTCCCCAGCCCAGACCCCTAAACTCAACATCAGTAATTATCGTGGACTCACCGGAAACCTAAATTAAGGACACTTAAAGGACAGAAAAGCAAAATACTTACCGTGTTTCAACATTCGTGTTCGTGAAAAAGCCACAAGCAGAAGGAGCCTCATTCAGAAGTGCATTAGAGAAAAAGCTAAATTAAGAAGCCTAATTGTCAGACAGCCAAATAGGATGCATATTAGAAGACTCAAGCAATACCTAATTTTAATAATTAGAGGAAAAGGAAAATACTCACCATATCCTAATTAAAGGCCCACCTATCTCAACTATGCCCTCATGCCATCAAGGTGAAGATGATTACTTAGCCTCAACCTAGAAGAAATATATTTACCTCAAGTAAGAAGGACCACTAGCCTCAATCCAGAAGAAAGATACTTACCTCAAACAAGAAGAAACTTAAATATTGCCACTCTGATTTGCCTGATGAAGAATAAACAATTTCAAACGTTGCAACAAGGCAGAGTGATGAATAACAGGACCCGTTGAGGCCAATTTTTTGAACCAGCACAGAGGTAATGCACTTCAGTGTTTTAAAACAAGGGAAATGTGGAATGTGGATGTGCTTTTCACTTTCTGTGGACTCGGGATGTACATCAGTGGACCGTGCACCAGACTGGCATCAGCCAGCTCTTTTCCCCTCACCTAACCAGCCAGCTCGGGTGTCATCTTTGAGCTTTCCATGGAGGGTGAGTACAGCCTCCCCAGCCCAGACCCCTAAACTCAACATCAGTAATTATCGTGGACTCACCGGAAACCTAAATTAAGGACACTTAAAGGACAGAAAAAGCAAAATACTTACCGTGTTTCGAACATTCGTGTTCGTGAAAAGCCACAAGCAGAAGGAGCCTCATTCAGAAGTGCATTAGAGAAAAAGCTAAATTAAGAAGCCTAATTGTCAGACAGCCAAATAGGATGCATATTAGAAGACTCAAGCAATACCTAATTTTAATAATTAGAGGAAAAAGGAAAATACTCACCATATCCTAATTAAAGGCCCACCTATCTCAACTATGCCCTCATGCCATCAAGGTGAAGATGATTACTTAGCCTCAACCTAGAAGAAATATATTTACCTCAAGTAAGAAGGACCACTAGCCTCAATCCAGAAGAAAGATACTTACCTCAAACAAGAAGAAACTTAAATATTGCCACTCTGATTTGCCTGATGAAGAATAAACAATTTCAAACGTTGCAACAAGGCAGAGTGATGAATAACAGGACCCGTTGAGGCCAATTTTTTGAACCAGCACAGAGGTAATGCACTTCAGTGTTTTAAAACAAGGGAAATGTGGAATGTGGATGTGCTTTTCACTTTCTGTGGACTCGGATGTACATCAGTGGACCGTGCACCAGACTGGCATCAGCCAGCTCTTTTCCCCTCACCTAACCAGCCAGCCTGGTGTCATCTTTGAGCTTTCCATGGAGGGTGAGTACAGCCTCCCCAGCCCAGACCCCTAAACTCAACATCAGTAATTATCGTGACTCACCGGAAACCTAAATTAAGGACACTTAAAGGACAGAAAAAGCAAAATACTTACCGTGTTTCAACATTCGTGTTCGTGAAAAAGCCACAAGCAGAAGGAGCCTCATTCAGAAGTGCATTAGAGAAAAGCTAAATTAAGAAGCCTAATTGTCAGACAGCCAAATAGGATGCATATTAGAAGACTCAAGCAATACCTAATTTTAATAATTAGAGGAAAAAGGAAAATACTCACCATATCCTAATTAAAGGCCCACCTATCTCAACTATGCCCTCATGCCATCAAGGTGAAGATGATTACTTAGCCTCAACCTAGAAGAAATATATTTACCTCAAGTAAGAAGGACCACTAGCCTCAATCCAGAAGAAAGATACTTACCTCAAACAAGAAGAAACTTAAATATTGCCACTCTGATTTGCCTGATGAAGAATAAACAATTTCAAACGTTGCAACAAGGCAGAGTGATGAATAACAGGACCCGTTGAGGCCAATTTTTTGAACCAGCACAGAGGTAATGCACTTCAGTGTTTTAAAACAAGGGAAATGTGGAATGTGGATGTGCTTTTCACTTTCTGTGGACTCGGGATGTACATCAGTGGACCGTGCACCAGACTGGCATCAGCCAGCTCTTTTCCCCTCACCTAACCAGCCAGCCGGGTGTCATCTTTGAGCTTTCCATGGAGGGTGAGTACAGCCTCCCCAGCCCAGACCCCTAAACTCAACATCAGTAATTATCGTGACTCACCGGAAACCTAAATTAAGGACACTTAAAGGACAGAAAAAGCAAAATACTTACCGTGTTTCGAACATTCGTGTTCGTGAAAAGCCACAAGCAGAAGGAGCCTCATTCAGAAGTGCATTAGAGAAAAAGCTAAATTAAGAAGCCTAATTGTCAGACAGCCAAATAGGATGCATATTAGAAGACTCAAGCAATACCTAATTTTAATAATTAGAGGAAAAAGGAAAATACTCACCATATCCTAATTAAAGGCCCACCTATCTCAACTATGCCCTCATGCCATCAAGGTGAAGATGATTACTTAGCCTCAACCTAGAAGAAATATATTTACCTCAAGTAAGAAGGACCACTAGCCTCAATCCAGAAGAAAGATACTTACCTCAAACAAGAAGAAACTTAAATATTGCCACTCTGATTTGCCTGATGAAGAATAAACAATTTCGAAACGTTGCAACAAGGCAGAGTGATGAATAACAGGACCCGTTGAGGCCAATTTTTTGAACCAGCACAGAGGTAATGCACTTCAGTGTTTTAAAACAAGGGAAATGTGGAATGTGGATGTGCTTTTCACTTTCTGTGGACTCGGGATGTACATCAGTGGACCGTGCACCAGACTGGCATCAGCCAGCTCTTTTCCCCTCACCTAACCAGCCAGCGCCGGGTGTCATCTTTGAGCTTTCCATGGAGGGTGAGTACAGCCTCCCCCAGCCCAGACCCCTAAACTCAACATCAGTAATTATCGTGACTCACCGGAAACCTAAATTAAGGACACTTAAAGGACAGAAAAAAGCAAAATACTTACCGTGTTTCGAACATTCGTGTTCGTGAAAAAGCCACAAGCAGAAGGAGCCTCATTCAGAAGTGCATTAGAGAAAAAGCTAAATTAAGAAGCCTAATTGTCAGACAGCCAAATAGGATGCATATTAGAAGACTCAAGCAATACCTAATTTTAATAATTAGAGGAAAAAGGAAAATACTCACCATATCCTAATTAAAGGCCCACCTATCTCAACTATGCCCTCATGCCATCAAGGTGAAGATGATTACTTAGCCTCAACCTAGAAGAAATATATTTACCTCAAGTAAGAAGGACCACTAGCCTCAATCCAGAAGAAAGATACTTACCTCAAACAAGAAGAAACTTAAATATTGCCACTCTGATTTGCCTGATGAAGAATAAACAATTTCAAACGCTGCAACAAGGCAGAGTGATGAATAACAGGACCCGTTGAGGCCAATTTTTTGAACCAGCACAGAGGTAATGCACTTCAGTGTTTTAAAACAAGGGAAATGTGGAATGTGGATGTGCTTTTCACTTTCTGTGGACTCGGATGTACATCAGTGGACCGTGCACCAGACTGGCATCAGCCAGCTCTTTTCCCCTCACCTAACCAGCCAGCGCCGGGTGTCATCTTTGAGCTTTCCATGGAGGGTGAGTACAGCCTCCCCCAGCCCAGACCCCTAAACTCAACATCAGTAATTATCGTGACTCACCGGAAACCTAAATTAAGGACACTTAAAGGACAGAAAAAAGCAAAATACTTACCGTGTTTCGAACATTCGTGTTCGTGAAAAAGCCACAAGCAGAAGGAGCCTCATTCAGAAGTGCATTAGAGAAAAAGCTAAATTAAGAAGCCTAATTGTCAGACAGCCAAATAGGATGCATATTAGAAGACTCAAGCAATACCTAATTTTAATAATTAGAGGAAAAAGGAAAATACTCACCATATCCTAATTAAAGGCCCACCTATCTCAACTATGCCCTCATGCCATCAAGGTGAAGATGATTACTTAGCCTCAACCTAGAAGAAATATATTTACCTCAAGTAAGAAGGACCACTAGCCTCAATCCAGAAGAAAGATACTTACCTCAAACAAGAAGAAACTTAAATATTGCCACTCTGATTTGCCTGATGAAGAATAAACAATTTCGAAACGTTGCAACAAGGCAGAGTGATGAATAACAGGACCCGTTGAGGCCAATTTTTGAACCAGCACAGAGGTAATGCACTTCAGTGTTTTAAAACAAGGGAAATGTGGAATGTGGATGTGCTTTTCACTTTCTGTGGACTCGGATGTACATCAGTGGACCGTGCACCAGACTGGCATCAGCCAGCTCTTTTCCCCTCACCTAACCAGCCAGCGCTGGTGTCATCTTTGAGCTTTCCATGGAGGGTGAGTACAGCCTCCCCAGCCCAGACCCCTAAACTCAACATCAGTAATTATCGTGACTCACCGGAAACCTAAATTAAGGACACTTAAAGGACAGAAAAAGCAAAATACTTACCGTGTTTCGAACATTCGTGTTCGTGAAAAGCCACAAGCAGAAGGAGCCTCATTCAGAAGTGCATTAGAGAAAAAGCTAAATTAAGAAGCCTAATTGTCAGACAGCCAAATAGGATGCATATTAGAAGACTCAAGCAATACCTAATTTTAATAATTAGAGGAAAAAGGAAAATACTCACCATATCCTAATTAAAGGCCCACCTATCTCAACTATGCCCTCATGCCATCAAGGTGAAGATGATTACTTAGCCTCAACCTAGAAGAAATATATTTACCTCAAGTAAGAAGGACCACTAGCCTCAATCCAGAAGAAAGATACTTACCTCAAACAAGAAGAAACTTAAATATTGCCACTCTGATTTGCCTGATGAAGAATAAACAATTTCAAACGTTGCAACAAGGCAGAGTGATGAATAACAGGACCCGTTGAGGCCAATTTTTTGAACCAGCACAGAGGTAATGCACTTCAGTGTTTTAAAACAAGGGAAATGTGGAATGTGGATGTGCTTTTCACTTTCTGTGGACTCGGGATGTACATCAGTGGACCGTGCACCAGACTGGCATCAGCCAGCTCTTTTCCCCTCACCTAACCAGCCAGCCGGGTGTCATCTTTGAGCTTTCCATGGAGGGTGAGTACAGCCTCCCCCAGCCCAGACCCCTAAACTCAACATCAGTAATTATCGTGACTCACCGGAAACCTAAATTAAGGACACTTAAAGGACAGAAAAAAGCAAAATACTTACCGTGTTTCGAACATTCG
Organism: Lepomis macrochirus; assembly: GCA_024633595.2. NCBI lineage: Eukaryota > Metazoa > Chordata > Actinopteri > Centrarchiformes > Centrarchidae > Lepomis > Lepomis macrochirus. Next base: position 32,978,981 of record JALXJV020000014.1, read on the forward strand.
TGTTCGTGAAAAAGCCACAAGCAGAAGGAGCCTCATTCAGAAGTGCATTAGAGAAAAAGCTAAATTAAGAAGCCTAATTGTCAGACAGCCAAATAGGATGCATATTAGAAGACTCAAGCAATACCTAATTTTAATAATTAGAGGAAAAGGAAAATACTCACCATATCCTAATTAAAGGCCCACCTATCTCAACTATGCCCTCATGCCATCAAGGTGAAGATGATTACTTAGCCTCAACCTAGAAGAAATATATTTACCTCAAGTAAGAAGGACCACTAGCCTCAATCCAGAAGAAAGATACTTACCTCAAACAAGAAGAAACTTAAATATTGCCACTCTGATTTGCCTGATGAAGAATAAACAATTTCAAACGTTGCAACAAGGCAGAGTGATGAATAACAGGACCCGTTGAGGCCAATTTTTTGAACCAGCACAGAGGTAATGCACTTCAGTGTTTTAAAACAAGGGAAATGTGGAATGTGGATGTGCTTTTCACTTTCTGTGGACTCGGGATGTACATCAGTGGACCGTGCACCAGACTGGCATCAGCCAGCTCTTTTCCCCTCACCTAACCAGCCAGCCGGGTGTCATCTTTGAGCTTTCCATGGAGGGTGAGTACAGCCTCCCCAGCCCAGACCCCTAAACTCAACATCAGTAATTATCGTGACTCACCGGAAACCTAAATTAAGGACACTTAAAGGACAGAAAAAGCAAAATACTTACCGTGTTTCAACATTCGTGTTCGTGAAAAGCCACAAGCAGAAGGAGCCTCATTCAGAAGTGCATTAGAGAAAAAGCTAAATTAAGAAGCCTAATTGTCAGACAGCCAAATAGGATGCATATTAGAAGACTCAAGCAATACCTAATTTTAATAATTAGAGGAAAAAGGAAAATACTCACCATATCCTAATTAAAGGCCCACCTATCTCAACTATGCCCTCATGCCATCAAGGTGAAGATGATTACTTAGCCTCAACCTAGAAGAAATATATTTACCTCAAGTAAGAAGGACCACTAGCCTCAATCCAGAAGAAAGATACTTACCTCAAACAAGAAGAAACTTAAATATTGCCACTCTGATTTGCCTGATGAAGAATAAACAATTTCGAAACGTTGCAACAAGGCAGAGTGATGAATAACAGGACCCGTTGAGGCCAATTTTTTGAACCAGCACAGAGGTAATGCACTTCAGTGTTTTAAAACAAGGGAAATGTGGAATGTGGATGTGCTTTTCACTTTCTGTGGACTCGGGATGTACATCAGTGGACCGTGCACCAGACTGGCATCAGCCAGCTCTTTTCCCCTCACCTAACCCTCAACCCCTAACCCTAACCCCCTAACCCTAACCCCGTAACCCTAACCCTAACCGCTTTGCCACTTCTGTAACCTTAGCGAAGCCGGCTTTACAAGGTTTGCCACGGCTGTAACCTTGCGAGCCGGCTTTACAAGGTTTGCCACGGCTCTAACCTTGCGAAGCCGGCTTTACAAGGTTTGCCGACGGCTCTAACCCTCGTGAAGCCGGCTTTACAAGGTTTGCCACGGCTGTAACCTTCGCGAAGCCCGGCTTTACAAGGTTTGCCACTTCTGTAACCTTGCGAAGCCGGCTTTACAAGGTTTGCCACGGCTGTAACCTTGCGAAGCCGGCTTTACAAGGTTTGCCACGGCCGTAACCTTGCGAAGCCGGCTTGGCTAGATGTCCTTGCCAATCCGGCTTTACAAGGCCCACCCCGGGGGAGACACCCGTCGAGCCCCACAAAGGGGCTCACCTCCCGGTACACGCTTCAGTGAAAGGGCCCTCCTCCGGGCACCTTGACCTCCGGTCGAACCTTGGGAACCCAAACTTAAGCCCCTGTGGCCAAGCAAAGCCAGCTAGCCAAGGCGGCCGTGTCCCTGGTACACCGTTTCAACCTTGCGAGCCGGCTTTACAAGGTTTGCCACGGCCGTAACCTTGCGAAGCCGGCTTGGCTAGATGTCCTTGCCAATCCGGCTTTACAAGGCCCACCCCGGGGGAGACACCCGTCGCGCCCCACAAAGGGGCTCACCTCCCCGGGTACACGTTCAGTGAAAGGGCCCTCCTCCGGGCACCTTGACCTCGGTCGAACCTTGGGAACCCAAACTTAAGCCCCCTGTGGCCAAGCAAAGCCAGCTGCCAAGGCGGCCGTGCCCTGGTACACCGTTTCAACGTGTTTAATACAACAGATAACTGAAACTTTTGGTTCTCTCCCCAGGTCACGAGAGCCTGTTGGGGCCGTGGATGTCTGCTGGGGAGGGAGTCATTTTCGCGGAGGTCTTCCCATCCGGGAGAGAGGTCAGTTCAACTTGAAATTCCACCCCGAGTCCAACGGTGCAAAGCGTTTTTCTCTAGCACCTTCCTATCAAAATCATTTGTCAGAAACTCACTCGACTTTTGACACTTAGAAATTAGCTGTCATGTTCTGTCCGCAATGCGGCATATATGCTGCCAGCGGGACAGCCTCTGGCAGCTACTCTCCAATTGTCTCCAAAACACATCGTTCCAACTTGAAATTCAAGGCCGAAGTCCAACGCCGCGAAACCGTTTGGCTCCACCGCCTTCCTGTCAAAAGTTATTCAGTAAATGAAAGCACGGCTTTCTGCCTGTGGCTGCCGTGCCTGCTTCTTACAGCCTTACCAGTGGGTTTCCACTAACCACAACCACTTCGGGAACCAAGTTCGCCAAGGTCTCTGTGGCAGAGGTCCCCAAGTGGGGATGCATAGCCCGTTCACCTGCCAGCAGACGCGTGCACCGTGGTCCATTGGACGTGCTGCCTCAAAATCCTGCAAAACACGTTAGTCCCACTGGAAATTCCACCCCGAGTCCAACGGTGCCACCCCGCAGCTCTACCGCCTTCCTGTCAAGAGTTATCCACAAAAGACTCCTCAGGAGGGCGGGGCCTGACGGTAACTCCGCCTACGAACGTCGTACGGGGACCGGCTTGGTACCGTTGGATGCGGAATCATCACAAATGTGGGGGTAGACGCCGGTTGCACTACTCTACCTCCTTCCTGTCAAAAGTTATTCCCCAAAAACCCGCCCGACCAGTGACACTTTGAATCTGGCTGTTATTTCCCGTCCGCAATGCGGCATATATGCCGCGGCCCGGACGGCCTCTGACAGCTACTCTCAAATTTTCCCCGAAACGCACCAGTCTTGCTGGAAATTCCACCCCGAGTCCAACGCCGCACACCGTTTGGCTCCACCGCCTTCCTGTCAAAAGTTATTCAGCCATGAAAGCACGGCTTTCTGCCTGTGGCTGCTGTGCCTGCTTCTTACAGCCTCACCAGTGGGTTTCCACTAACCACAACCACTCGGGAAGCAAGTTCGCCAAGGTCTCTGTGGCAGAGGTCCCCCAAGTGGGGATGCTTAGCCCAGAATCCGCCTGTGGCGTGCTGGTCAGCGCTCCTGCCTTGAGTCCGCAAGGTGCGGGGTTCAAGTCCCCCTCTGCACCTCACGACGTTTTCCTTCAACTGCCTTTGTCTGAATCCCACGCTTCAAGTACCACCTCCGTTCACCTGCTGGGAGGCGCGTGCACTGTGGTCCACTGGACGTGCTGCCTCCCTTGACACCAGACGATCCCGGGTTCGAGTCCACCTCCGGTGCAGGAGACGGCTGGGATTGCTGTCCCGGGCCTCCCTCTGAGCGGCCTGTCCTGCTCCTGCCCCGGGAGGGGCCCATAAGCTTTACCTATGAAAATTCAACTTGGCTCCAACTGGCCGGGTGACGCCTCAGATCGACTGCAAATCCTCCCCCGAGTCCAACGGTACCACTCCCGTGGCTCTACGACCTTCCTGTCAAGAGATATTACAAAAAGTATAATCCTGCCGCCAGGATCATCATGTGATGATCGTGGCTATTACCCCCTTACCTAACCCTAACCCTGTCAAGAGATATTACAAAAAGTATAATCCTCCCCGGGATAATCACGGTTAATACCCCTATTCCCTAGCAAACCCTAGTTTGCACATTCTCGCCGAAGCCCAAAATCCTGCGAAAACGCGTCAGTCCCACTGGAAGTTCCACCCGAGTCCAAGGGTGCCACCCCGCGGCTCTACCGCCTTCCTCTCGAGAGTTATCCACAAAGACTCCTCAGCAGGGCGGGCCTGATCCTAACTCCACCCACGAACGTCGTGCGAGGACGAGCTTGGTACCGTTGGATGCGGAGCGGTCACAAATGGCGAGGCGGACCTTGGTTTCGTTCCTGTGCCTGCTTGCTGTGCCTGCTTCTTACAGCCTTACCAGTAGGTTTTCACTGACCACAACCGCTCGGGAACCAAGTTCACCTAGGGGTCTGTGGGCCTAACCCTAACTGGCCGGGCGGCGCCTCAGATCGACTGGACATCCTCCCCGAGTCCAACGGTACCACTCCCGTGGCTCTACGACCTTCCTGTCAAGAGATATTACAAAAAGTATAATCCTCCCCGGGATAATCGCGGTTAATACCCCTATTCCCTAGCAAACCCTAGTTTGCACATTCTCGCCCCGAAGCCCAAAATCCTGCGAAAACGCGTCAGTCCCACTGGAAGTTCCACCCCGAGTCCAACGGTGCCACCCCCGCGGCTCTACCGCCTTCCTCTCGAGAGTTATCCACAAAAGACTCCTCAGCAGGGCGGGGCCTGACCCTAACTCCACCCACGAACGTCGTACGAGGACGAGCTTGGTACCGTTGGATGCGGAACGGTCACAAATGGCGAGGCGGACCTTGGTTTCGTTCCTGTGCCTGCTTGCTGTGCCTGCTTCTTACAGCCTTACCAGTAGGTTTTCACTGACCACAACCGCTCGGGAACCAAGTTCACCTAGGTCTTTGTGGCCGAGGTCCCCCAAGTGGGGATGCTTAGTCCAGAACCCACCTGTGGCTTGCCATTCAGTGCTCCTGCCCCGGGAGGGGCCAATCAGCTTTACCTATGAAATTTGTACTTGGCTCTATCTGGCCGGGTGACTCCTCACTGGACTCGACTGGAAATCCTCCCCCAAGTCCAACGGTACCACTCCCGTGGCTCTACGACCTTCCTGTCAAGAGATATGACAAAAAGTATAGTCCTCCTTGGGATAATCGTGGTTAATACCCCTATTCCCTCACCCTTTAGTGGGGGTGTCGGTGCTCCCTGTGCTGTCATAATATAAAGTTTGTCTTATAATAAATGCAGGGCTTTGTGCACGACATGTCCCGCCTCACCTAAAGGCCGTGGGGCTGTGTCCATTTCGGCAGCCAGTCTTAGTGCTTCAAGCCATCCACCTATGCGCTTCGTTGTTTTAACATTTTTTGCTCGTAGTTTTTTAATTTGAAGGTACACATTTTATTAAAACCTAACCCAAATAAAAGGCACCAAGAGCTACAATAAAATTGTCCAAAATCCAAATCAAAGCATGTTCTGACTGCTCAATTGGTTGTATAAAGTCCATGTTGCTCAAATATAAAAACCCAAATTAATGTTTCAAACATTGTTTCTGTCACAGTGGGTGATAATACATCATGTATTTTAGTTTGTCAGTGTGTTTTGTGCTGTTAGGAAATTATTTCTGCGCATTTCGGCTCTAACTCAAAACTTGCGTACATGTACACCACCTCCATAGCTTTCCAAATACAGCGATGCAGTTTGTTGCTGCAGCCACCAGAGGCCGCTCTGCCTCTGCAGCTTTGTTTTTGTGCTCTGCAGATGTGCAGCATGGAGACATCGGGGGCTCAATCAAACAAACAAACAAGGGGAAGGGAGAGGAGGGCAACACAGACTGCAGATAGTAATGCCTCAGTGATAGTTTCATTTTTAAATGACTCTGTAGCAGTGTTGGGTAAAATGTTCTGTCAGGGTTAGATTATTATATAATTATATTGTAGATGCACCAAGGTGAAGCTACTTTAACAAGTTTACACTTTGAGTAGTTAAATCTCTGAAATAACTTTTTGGACACAAAATTTTAATCTGCAAAGGGTAGTCATTTTCAGTCATTTTCAGACCATGTTGCTGCTGTCTCCAAGTCATGCCGCTTTGCTTCATACAACATAAGGAAAATCAGGCCCTACCTTACTCAGTATGCCACCCAGCTTTTGGTACAGGCCATGGTTATCTCTCGCCTCGACTAATGCAACGCCCTCCTAGCAGGTCTTCCAGCTTGTGCCGTGAAACCCTTACAAATGGTTCAGAACGCAGCAGCGTGTCTGGTTTTGATCAGCCCAAAGGACTCGTGTCACTCCATTACTCAGTGACCTCCACTGGCTTCCCGTGGCCTCCAGAATCAAATTCAAGCCACTAATGCTTGCATACAGAGTGACCACCGGGTCTGCACCCATCTACCTAAACTCCATTTTACAAACCTCACGTTCCTTCTCGGCCTCTACGGCTCCTCCAGCGAGCGAGCCTGGCTCTGCCAGCCCTTCACACTAAAGCGATCCCAGTCCCGGCTGTTCGCATCTGTGACACCACGATGGTGGAGCGAGCTACCACACGCCATCAGAGCAGGGCGTCCCTCTCTAACTTCAAGAAGCTCTTGAAAACTCATCTCTTCCGAGAACACTTCCTCTTATAACACCTCTAACTAACTAACCTCTAACATGCACTTCCTGTGCTCTTCTTCTATCCCTACAATTATCTTGTATTGACTGCAGTTTTGTTCTGATTGTACTTTTTGTTAACTCTTACTTCCTTCCCTAGGTATTTACCCATTGATGTGATATGTACTATGAGCTCTTACTAGGGTTTATTGCTGCTCTTACAAGTATCAACAGAGCATCAAATACAGATCTACAAATGACAATACATACTAGTAAGTTGTTCCTCAAATGTAAGTCAGCTTTGGATAAAAGCGTCTGCCAAATGAGTAAATGTAAATGTAAATTTAGTAAAATATTTATCTCTGAAATGTAGAAGTATATGTGGAAATACTCACAAGTACCTCAAATCTGCACTTAAGAGGAATAAATGTACTTCATTACTTTCCACCAGTAATGCAAAGTTACAGTTAAATGGAGTTGAAATTGAAAGAGTCTATGAAACCAAATTCTTAGGTGTGATCTTAGATAATAAATTTATTTGGAAACCACATATTGAATACATTTGAAGCAAGGTAGCAAAATCAGTTGGAAGAGATCTATTAAGTAAAAAGGCTTGAGTATTATATATTCCTCCTTAGTTATGTCTTATCTGTCATACTGTTCAGAAATATGTGGAAATGCAAATAAAACAAACATAGATGTGTTAATTAAGTTACAAAAAGAGCTATTAGACTTATCAATAAAGTAGGATATCGTGAACCAACCAACAAACTCTGTATTCAAAGTAATACCTTAAAATTTACAGATATTGTATACATAAAAATATTGGAAATAATGTACAGAGCATCCGATCATTCAATTAAGGAAGTTTTTCCTTTCCTGTGTCAGCCTAGTGCTTGCTCTTGGTGGGAATTGTTGGGCTTCTGTAAATAACTTTAGAGTATGGTCTAGACCTGCTCTTTATGAAAAGCGCTGTGAGATAACTGCACCTGCAGTGTTGAGAGTAACACGCTACAAGCGTAACACATTTACAGTAATGTATTACTTTTTTCTGTTATATAACGTCTTAGTAAAAATAAATCGGCAATATTTTACCCTTTACAATCTCAGTAACGCATATTACAACTCATTTTAACACGAAATTAAGTGTTTTTATAATTCACCAACAGCAAGAAACATTTTGACACCGGAAAAACAAATCCATGAGTAAAAGAGTAACGTTATTTCCTGTTGCTGGAATCCGGTGGTCGAGATTGTAGGCAGGGTGCAAACTGGGAGCTCGGCCCCTCTTAACAAGACGGCAGCTCCCCTGATGGATCACGCGTAAATAAATTTATATAGGCTTTGTGTTTGTGCTTTAACCAATTTCATGATCAGAGAGGCTGCTGTCAGTTCATCCTGACTGATCCTGTCGGAGTGTCGGGAAATTCATGTAATCAATGATGTTATGCTTCTGGACCTCGATGCGTAAATGCGCATAGCGTCTTTAGTGGGAACACAGATTCATCCTATTTCAAGTTTACGTTTCAATTCATTGCAACAAACTTGCCCATGAATCCGACTCTTTCTCTTTCTGCTGCTTCTTCTCTTGATTAACAGCTTTATTCAAACGCATGATTGACATTACCATCGGACTATTCAGTTCAAAAACACCAAAGTAGCCTGCGAGGTATAGTGAACCATTAGAGAGCTTTTATTTTGAAACTTAGAAACTATGTACGTCCTCGGACATTAGCAGAATAATATTTGGAGATATAACAGGCTATTATGAGAATAAAATCGTAATCTTATCAGAATGAAGTCATAATTATTTTAATATTAATAATTTTAAAATCTACCTGCCCCTGTCCGCTGTGCATTACCCTGTGTTATTGTTCTGCTGATAGCTGTCCGCTTTATATGTTCTGACAGACACGGGGCCCGTCTAGGACTGCCTAACTTCGGACACATATAACGAGTGGAGGTGGAAAACAGAGACACTTGTAAACAGACATAAATCTCACAAGCCCACACACATCTACATAAATGTTAACTTTAGCACCTCTGATAAAGTGCAGCTCACAGTGGCTTCAGAGGGAATTAAGCATCCTGGAGCAGAGAGACAGTCCAACAGAGCAGAGTGTCTCTGAGCGATGAGGACAGAGACACAGAGGACAGGTGTCTGTGTGGCCGTCAGGCTTCTCATTTGGCAGATGCTTTTATCCAAAGCAGGTGTGTCATGTTATAGCTACTCTCGCCACTTTGCGGCAGACTGTTAACTGTTTGTGCAGCAGATACACGGACTTGACACTGAGTGACAACATTTATATCTAAATGTTCTGATTACAGTTTTGCGAGGGACAATTGAATAAGTACGAGCCCTGAAGCTGTAAGCAGTGCTCTCTCTCTCTCTGTCTCTCTCTCTCGGCATGCTGAGTCAGCCTAACGATGGGTGGGTAACATGGTGTTGAGTTACATTTGGGGCTGTTGTCAGAACAATAATGATTACAGAATGGGTCTTAAGACTGTCTACCGTTTGTATTTTGGACGTGATTTTAAGCAGCTATTTTTTTCAGATAATCTACATTTATCTTATTGACAAATATTTTGTTAAGTATTTTAGTCATTAGCATGATTGCCATTACAGTTCAGTTCAAAACACTAACGTTGCCTAGGAGGAAGATCGAAACAGACGCGAGCTTTTTTTTGCAACATAGAAGCTTGCGGATGGCACCAGGCGGGAGGGCAAGAGACGAGAGGGTCCAGGCTGCAGCCATACAGTCTTTCCACTGAGGGACACTGCTGCATAGGCTTGTTCCACGCTTTATCCACAGATTATCCACTGCGCATGTGCAAACCAGAAATGGGGAAAAGAAAACAAATACAGAAAAATAAAGACAACGTAAAATCAATCTATTATTTCGTTTTGGTTTCCTGGTTTATTAAATTTCCCGTTTGGTACAGAAAGCAAGAAAACAAACGTTTAATATTTGGTTGATTCAGAAAAACAGAAAAACGAAATATTGATTCGTTTTTTGGTTTGCCAGATTAAATGGAATAATTGAATGATCGGATGATACACGGACCTTAACAAAAGTCTTCCATATGGTATTCAGAAATTATTCAAGTAAAGAGAGGGTAGATATAAGCTAAGAGGCCTGTTTATGTTTGAATGTGGAAAAGAAAGAACTAATATAAAATCCAGATGTGTTTCAGTTATGGGTGTGAAATTATGGAATTCACTAAAAGATGATTTGAAATTCTGTACTTCTCTGTTTAGCTTCAAAAGATCTTTAAAAAAGAAAATTGTTAATGATTATTCAGTTAGTATGTAAATCCTGTTAATACTATGTAAAAAATGTATGGGCAGTATTGTATAATTATGTATACTGTCTTTATAATTTATAATGCTGATTCTTCAGGTATATGGTTAAATAGGGTAGGCAAATATAAGCCTTGGCTTCAGCCTACTCCTTTTTTTGATTATTTCATTGTAAATTTACCAAATAAATAAGTCAAATCAAATCAAATCAACTTTGCTCTATAAGAAGCAGTAGCGGAGCCTTGGATGGTGCACACCACATTAGGGGACAGTCGTAGTGTTTCAATTCGCACCCGTTGAAAGGCCAAGCCCACAAACGCTGACCTATCACTGGGAAGTGAAGGATTGCGCCGTCTAGCTGTGAGAGCGGATCTCTGCACCTCGGCAGCTGCCACTGTTTTCACGACAGCAGCCGCATCATCACTGGAAACCATGATGTGCTCGTGCGCTCTGGTGTCACAAGAATTACTGTTAGGCCCGGATCAGACAGAACACGTTTTATGCCGTGAGAGGCTCCCTTTTTTAATTGTATTCTGTTCTCAGTGAGCGTTCGGAAACAAATACAACTGTGGACATTAAAGCCCGGCGTCATTCGTGTTTTTGCATTGTGTAATCAAATGAATGGAGAGACAGGCCCACAGTTGTGCTGACACAATCACTTACAATGGAAGGGTCTATGTTCCCAATTGTCAATTCTCTCCCCAGTCATGAGAGCCTGTTGGGGGCATGGATGCCTGCTGGTGAGGGGGTCATTTTCATGGAAGTCTCCCCAACCAGGGGAACCTTCAAGTCCCACTTGAAATTCAACCCCGAGTCCGACGGCGCAAACCGTTGGGCTCTAGCACCTACATCCCTTGTGTAGGATGTCACAAGGCCCATTCTTTGTTCTACCAGACTTTGAGGCCCAACAACATTGGCAAGGGAAACACGTTACTTCTCTTTTTCGTTTGCATTGCATGGCAGAGCAACATGTTGCAACTTCCATGTAAGAGGACCTGCGGTGCCTGTAGACAGAAATGATTTGAATTCTAAGGTAACAGAATCATTATGGTTTATTATGTAAGGTTATTATGTAACCACTGAAAACATCAACAACAGTTTTATATTACATTTCTGTCAGTAGATCCTCAGAAATATTTCACACACAACCTTTAAAGCCTTTAAAAGCTATAGCATACAGATCTAGTCAGTAAGTTATACAGTCTGTGTTCTTTGTACATGTTTTGTGTGTTGGTCATGCACCACCCACCCATTTGTCATTGGTATACTGTTTAAGTTCATGCAACTACTAGACACTGGTTACTGTACAGTCATGATACACCCCTGTCAGTTTAATCTCAAAAGGAATGTTAAAGGGGCATTATGGAGTTTTTTAGCTGCCACTAGTGGAGCGGTTTGAAGATTGCTACCAGGCGTATAAAATAAAATAAATGCATTAACAGGAGCACGCAGGCTGTGGCTTTTCACACAGACATGTTCAGGCTCTGTTACTTTAACGTTCCCGTCTCAGAGGCAGATCAACACCGGCGCCCTACCTTTCATTCAGCGCAGTGAGCCGCATATTGGCACATTATTATTAGCTTTGAAAATTGACTTTGTATAAAGCCAGCTCAAACCTCTGAATATAAATGGTAAATGGCTGGCATAAATAAAGAATGTTTTTCCTGCTGCTCACACACCTGTGGAGACAAACTGCCACACAGGGTGATAGCAACAATCAGGATCAGGAACCATCAGGAGCAGTTTACGCTCTTGGAAAACAGATTTTTTAATCTCAATGAGATTTTTCTGGTTAAATAAAGGTAAAATAAAATAAAATAAATTTTAGCATCTACACGCATTTACACAAATTATTTACAGACTTTTGATCTTTTAGAGGAACATAAATTCTTTCAATTACAAGCGGCTTTAATACAAAGCCATTCATGGTAAAATTCATAATAAAATATGCATATGAGAATATTCCTGGGTCCCAACATCATGGCAGTTTATAAATTTATACAAAGTTCCTATGTATTTATTGAATTAGCTTTTCAGAATAATACATAAACTTTAAAATGCATAATTCACAGATTCTGCTGTGAATATTAATAATAATCATAATACATTCAGCCCACATTCACCTCCAGTACACATATCCATGAGAAATATCTGATCTGCTGCTACACACCGCTGTTCTCCTTTATCCAGGTGCGGTATTTGGTAACTCGGGTGTAGACGCCAGGTTTGTTCTTGCGAGCGCAGCCATCGCCCCAGCTAACCACGCCGGCCAGGAAGACCCGCCCTCCGGGTCCGGTGACAGACAGCGGTCCGCCAGAGTCACCCTGAGGGAGACAGAGGAGAGTTCATCAGGAAGGTTGAATTCTGCAGGGGATCCAGGACAGGAAGAGTTTTCAGTTGCATAATGTGTTAAACTACTAGGGTTGTGTTACCTGGCAGGCGTCCACGCCTCCTTTAAGGACTCCAGCGCACAGCATCCTGTCAGTGACGTCATTATTCAGACTCTTACACACCGTGCTGTTGATGATCCGAACCTCCGCCTTCTGCAGAATGGTCGCAGCAAGGCCTGACACACAATATGAGCAGATCTTAAAGAACATGTTTATGGATCATTAATCTAAGTTTTGAACCTTAACTTAAAAACATGTTTAGGGGTAATTAATCTAAGGTTTGCAATCTTAAAGAACACGTTTATGGATCATTCAAAGCTTAACTTTTTTATGGATGATTAATCTAAGGTTTAAAATCTCAAATTCTATTGAATTCAGTTTTATTTATATAGCGCAAATCACAACAACAGTTATCTCACAGCGCTTTTCATAAAGAGCAGGTCTAGACCGTACTCTGAAGTTATTTACAGAAGCCCAACAATTCCCAGCAAGAGCAGCACTAGGCAACACAGGCAAGGAAAAACTTCCTTTAAGAGGCAGAAACCTCGAGCAGAACCATGACTCAGGGTGGGCGGCCATGTTGTGATTCTCTCACCTCCTTCTCTGGTGGCCCCCCAGCCGGTGATCCAAGCCTCTTGGCCTGCTGGGAAGTCGTAGGTGGGGGAGGGCAGACAGATGGGCCAGATGTTCTGGTTGAGGTTGACGTCAGAGTCCAGCTCCATCAGAGCGATGTGGTTGTCGTTGGTCACGGGGTTGTAGTCCTGGTGAGCAATGATCCTTCTCACATTCCTCCTCACCGTCCACTTGTTGGTCAGACTCTGCACAAGCAGACCCAGAAAGGCCTCCCATTGGTCTGCCTGAGAGTACCTGCATCAACACATAAGAAGTCAGAGGTCACGTCTGGAATAAGAAAATCAGTATTACAGTAGTCCTGATCAAATACGTACAAGTCACTTTAAAGGTTTCTCCAAATCCAATTCTCAAACACCGGCGCCTGCAGAGCTGAACGGCAGCTGCTTTCTCCTTGGGGGAGGGCAGCTCAATTGAACAGTTTGAATGATCAGTTACTGCAGCTATCTTGTTTGGGATACACACTGGAACTCTTGACTGATGTCAGTCGACAGATCTCATTCACCGGACATCAGGCCATGCGGTGCATGATGAAAATGCCACAGCAAGTTGACTGACCGTTTGTACTTTCTGAATTTGCATAAACACAACTTGCTCTCCAGCACACCAGGCACATGAAAGTCAAACTGTAAATTTCTGCAGCGCTGATCAAATATGAGTCAACATTCTGTTCGCCTGCTGCTTATTTGTCACCTCAAATGTATTTTAGTGTTCAATTTAGCTCTAATATGATATGTCGTAAATGGATAATCCACAGCTAAGCACTAACTCAGTGTTCATTGGTCCAGTGAATCCAGATATGTCCTCACCAGATTCTGTGTGTTTCAAGTAACCAGAGCCCCGAGCAAAGCCTTCCAATTGCCCCTTTATATAAAGTGCCTCAAATAAACAGCACAAAAACAATGGAAGTGTAACTGAAATTATCTACATCTACCCCAAATATAAGATTTACATTCTTTACAGCTAGATGGCAATGTGACAGAGTATGTGTTTTGTATTTATTATTTATTGACCAGGTTGGTTCCGGTGAGATCATCCATCTTTTTTACAAAAAATTCAGGGAGGTGATTTTAAAGGACTTTCAGATGCATCACCCTATAGATTGTGTAAAATGGCCTTTACTCTGACCTGCGGCCAAACCACTCCCCGGGGTTCGCTCAGACAGCAAAGGCATCTTCACACAAACTTCACTGCTGAAGCGACTTTCCAGCAGCTGTATCGACTGTGAGCTCCATACAGAACATGGCTGTCACTGTATTAGTAATCCAGCACTCAACTCAAAGGCGATGCAGGGGGACGCAGCAGGTTTTCTGTTTCCCACGGCATGTGTCATACTGACAGACTTGTTATGTGTTAACTGTCGCCTGCTTTTTATGGCGGAGCACATCACATGGTCACCGGTCACTTCTGGCTCACTATTACAGCCAACGTCCCTGTTTCACCTCAGCAGTACTGGCAAATAAAGTTATGAAAGCAATTCAAAAATAAGCGTGATGAAAGCTTCTGTATGAGTGAACAGAACTACTTTAGAAACACATGTTGTCCGTTACAACGTACCTTCAAGCAAAGCAGGTTATTGTACTGATCATCAGGGCCCAGTTGTTCAAAAAGTGTAATCTGGATCAGAATGATCCGGATTAAGAAATCCCATGTTTTGCTATCCTGGATCAGGTAACCCCTCTTACTTTTGTGCCATTTTTTCAAACCAACACTGGACTGGATCACTCTGCTCCAATTACAGACTTTTCAGGATTTACAAATCTGGATTTCCAGCACTCTAAATGGGACCACATGTCACAACGCTGTTGATTATATATATACATTACTAAGTGACCAGTCGATCACTCACACACTCCATATCAGTCGCAGACAAAATGTGGCCTATTTAAATGTTGAGGGAGGAAAAAAGTTGCTCAAAAAAAGTAGCCAGTGCAGCGTGTTGCATCAATATTACCACTTTTTTTTGTGCTGCTGTTACTTCTAGCTGAAGGCAGCAGTGATGTCTGCAGCAGGGGTGGGTCCATCTAATGTAGGCCTACTTTTAATTCCATTCCATGCTACATTTTCCATTCATTCGTTTTATAACTGAACCAGTCTGTAATCTGAATTTTGCTTCATTAACCTAAATGAGCTCATCCAGGCTGTGCGCGCGCAGTTACGCAGTAAAGCGCTGGTCGGTGGCTTGTCACGCAGAGCTGGGAAGATGCAAACATTTAGAAAATCTGGCAAATATCTTTTCAGTTTAAGGCTTTAATGTTCTACTAATACAACTGTGATCTAGTGACCGTGTTGGAAAGCAGCCTGAGTCTCTTTAACAAGCCAGGAAGTGAAACACTTTCACTTTCCATTAACGGAGCATTAAAAGCGTCTTTAGTTTCTGCAGAGCAAATGAAGACTACACACTGTAAGATCTGTGTCAGATGATCACTGCATTGACTCAGATATATTAAAAGTGTCCTGTTGTTGAACAGAGCATCGCTTTGGACATCAGCCTGTTTCTTTTCTTTAATACACATCGGTTACTATTTGTTTTATAGCGATGTCCGACGGTGAGTCCATAAACAGAATGTCGCTGGTGAAACTGATCTGTCACTCAAGGGAGAAAGAGAAAGTGTTTTGACAGCCTGTGCTGCTGCAGAACAAATGGTTTGGTTGGCTACATCTCCATAATAAACGGCACAGGCAACGAAAGTTGGCTGGGCAGCAAAACTGATATTTTAAAATGATCTTATCAACTCCTTCATGGAGATTTAAAAAGGAAAATAATGGTAGAAATAGCTAAATTACAGATAATCAGCTTCTTCACTGCATTTTCAGGAATATTTTAATGGGCTACTTAAAAAATAAACTCATCAAGTTGCCTAATCTGATGCAATAGACTCCTTTTTTTTCTCTGATAGCCTGTCTTGACCTTTCCTCATGTGGACACATCGGGGCTGTGATCCTGCACAACAACACATCCAACACTACCATGGACAGCAGAGGTGCAACGGGTTGCAGAATCCGTAGTATGGATCCCATCCACATGGTTCGCATGTAGGTGGACCGCTGATTGATTTCAAAGGCTATGATGATTTATCCTGTTTGACCTCAAAATATCCTTTATTCTGGAGATCTCAGAGAACCCAGTTAGATTCTGCGCAGAACTTTGAACATGAGCATAAAACCTGCTGAAACACAGGAGCTATTAAAGTCCAGGAGTTTCTAACTGAATTAAAATGATTTAATTTATTATTAATGAAGTGAAAAGGTGCCACATGCACATTTAAAGAGGTCAGATACACCTGCCTGTGTGTTGATTCAGCAGTGATGATATTAAAAGTTGATCTACAGGAGAAACATATCTGAAAGCTGAAAGCTGCTCTTCATTATGTTCTGTTACAATTTTAGATTTTGAATTGTTTTATTAAACCTTTTATAAAACCAGAAAAAAATATTTTTCCAAGAGTGTCCTGGCCAAAGCAGGCAGGAGTACAAGTGCACATTTAGGATGGTAATAAATAGTCAGTTACAAGGTCATGTAATATCAAAATGTTCTTAAATATTCACCTAAATTCAGCAACAAGGACGATCAAAAGAACAATCAGTCGTAACATCTGAAGGCAGAACTGCAGCCTTCAGGTCATTTAAAAGCAACAGTGAAACAACGACACAGCCCTGCGGGCTGCCTGAATGTTGATGCGTCCCTTTACATAAATAATTTCCACATATGGATGCAGAAAATGCAGAAATTGGTGCAAAAAACACGATAAGGCAGCAAACTAAGTGTTTAACATTCAAAAATTTCTAGGGAGGGACCCCAGACCCCCCTGTTCATAATGTTGCAGTTTTGTTGTTAGATTAGGCCAGCGGTTTTCAATAGGTGGTAGCGCCTCCCCTGGAGAGCTCAAAGAGCTGACAGGGGAGGCCGAGTCAGTTTATAATCTGCGACTTTGTTTTTTTTGTTTTTTTGTTAAGTCCCGTTAAAACAGCACGGGTTGTGGGTTGCGTTTTTTGGGGCTTATTAAAAAAAGGGTAGCTTGTTAGGAAAATCTGACAAGCAACTTTGTTTTCTTTACATCTGTCATAGTTGCTGATACTGGATTAGCCCACATAAGCAGAGAGCAGTCTGTTTTCTTTCGTTTTGAATGGTTCTGTTTAAAAGTATAATGGTCACGGTTGCCGTTTTCTCAATCTCCAATATATTGATTGACACTGTCTGCTCCCAGCTATAGCCAATCAGTGCAATCATATAAGTGCTGTATGCGTAATTAGCGAATTCGGCAATTTCAGCGTTATGGAGGAGATCCACAATTCCCAGACAATTAAATATTTTAATAAATAGGCCTATGTGAATTAGCTACACTGCACAAACCAAAAGTAATCCTACCCACCGGATGAAGAAGGGTTGACTCTCCCCAGAACATAAAATCTTCATTTTATTTTATTTTCCGTGTTTGCATTTATGAGGAAAAAACAATGATACGAACGTGACCGTTCTCTGGAAGCAGCACTAAAACTTTCACAGAGCCTAAACAGAAAGCACAAAGCCTTTCTTTAAAGTGAATTTGAAGAAATAATTTTTTGAAATAATTTTATCTTAATTTAAACCTTTTTGTTCAAAAAGGTTTTTGATCGTTAAAAAAATTCATGAAAAATATGTGAATCGGCTGTTTACCTACTCTAAGGGGAGGCTCACATTCACCCAATTTGAAAACCCCTGGATTAGGCTATTTAATTTAGACACAACATTACAATTTAGCAGACATGACACAGTTAATAGTGTTGCTTTGTTGTGCCATATAAGTATGTTTCCTGTTGCTTTAATGCTCGGTGGAGGGTCAATTATTATGTGAAGATATGAACTTTTATGGGCTGGGCTAAGCCCCCAATGTTTCAACATCCTAACAACGCCCCTGCCTGCAATAAGGGAGCAATTGTTACAAACTACTTTTGAATCATTCCTCTCTGATGATCATGCCTTTGTAATTTTGTAATTAATGTACAGTAATAAGTTGAAATTAAATACATTATTTTGGTTTGATATTGAAGCTGTTTGGGGACATATGGTTTTACTGCACTGAAAGGCTTATAGGTAACGTCTACTTAAGTTTAAACAAATCAAGTACAAAATACAAATAAATGTATGTAGAGTATAAAGACTCCTACATAATAAAATTTTATTTGGAAAAATTTTACTTTATGACATTTTTTGCCTTCTGCTGCGATCAGGATGATCCTGATGTTTTGGATCAAGGTGATCCCAAATCTACTAAAATGTTTTAAACAACACAAACTGAAGGTTTGATCCAGATCACAACCAGTACTGGATCAGGTGATTTCAGAATCCTTTTTTTCTTTTAAACAACCCATTTTCCAGATTAGATCCAATCCGACGGCCGAAATCCATTCAGATTACTTGTGAACAGCTGGGCCCCAGAGTTGTATTATGATGATATGATCATGTGATCACAGGTTATGAAACTTTTTAGCCTGATGTAATGTTTGAAGGGGAAAGCAGATCACCCTTTTATTATGGGGAAGACGTGAATGTGGTCGATAACAACAGGACTTTAAAGAGCTGCTTCACTATGTGGTCTGCTGGATTTCTGTGTTTGAAGCTCCTACTTGTTCGGCCCGTTGTCCTGGACGCAGTGTGCCGCCGTCAGCAGCCAGCGGTTGTTCAGCACAGACGCTCCACAGACGTGACCTACTCCCCTGATGTGGAGGCTGACCTGCCAGGGCCACTCCCCCTCCTCAGAAGCCTGACCCCCCACCACCTGAGAGCTCAGGTACGGCCGCGTCCCGCACTCTGAAAAACAAAGACAAACACTCCGCACAGTGAAACACTAATGACCCCTGCCATCACATAGCAGTCTGCTGCATGTGTGTGTGTGTTATACGCACGGCAGTTGTTTTCATCAGAGCCGTCCTCGCAGTCCTTTTCGCCGTCACACTCCGGGTTCAGCTTACTTATGCAGTGTCCGCTCATGCAGC
The DNA here is from genome assembly GCA_024633595.2 of Lepomis macrochirus. NCBI lineage: Eukaryota > Metazoa > Chordata > Actinopteri > Centrarchiformes > Centrarchidae > Lepomis > Lepomis macrochirus. The sequence goes on from JALXJV020000014.1 coordinate 32,997,784, forward strand.
GGAAGGTGAACTCTGAACACTGCTGCAACACCAGAGCTGAAGGACAGCAGACACGAGAATCAGTACCAAACTATTAGAACTTCTGTGTGTTTTAGCCGGTCCCTCCCTGCCAACCTGTTTGTTTTCTCTTCCAACGTGGTCAATTACAGAGGTGGTGATGGAAGTTTTTCATTAGAAACACAGGTGGGTGGAGGCACTTAGGGGCCACTATAATTTAATTGATTGATTTATTAAATATACTGATTCAGTGGTCACTAATAATATAATCTTAACGCTATCATGAAGTGAGGCCATCATCTACTGTGTCAAATCGTGCAACATGCTGCTGTGACTGGCCTAGGTCCATCTGATCTGATAACATTAAGATTAGTAGGTCCTTTATCACAGGTTCCCTTGGTAAAGATGGGAGTGTATGGCCAACAAAGTGTCCAATGTTTATTCTCTTCCACTCCATCCATCCATTCAATAAAAACAGTATGTTACTGTGACACTGTTTTGACAGGGAAATCCAACAATTCTGGACCTAATAGTAAGAATTTGAAATCATTCTGTGACTTCCAGCAGAGATGTTTTCTTTTGACAAACACTTGTACTAGTATGAGTTGTGTCCTCAGTGGCCCCCTCTGATCACCAGGGAGTCAGTAAACTGGAATGAGTACACTGATCCACTTAGTTCAGTGGTTTGGGGAAATATAACAGTAGGTACACATCATATTATGTAAGGACGGTGGACTGGTGAGGGGGGTTCAACTAATTCCGATGGGTCGATTCTTTGTCCCAGTCCAGCCCTGCTAACAAAGATGGTGAGTTTTATATTGTTTCTGCTCAGTCTGGTTACGATGACCCACAAGGTTAAACAACTTTTTTGCTGGTGGGCTGCAGTGCCCATTTGTTTTGGTCTGAGGTGCCGGTGCTCTGGTGGGATATTTAGTGCCAGAGAACATGGCTGACAGCTCCTTTAAGGGAGTGAAGTGTGATTTCTTTATTCTGCTTCCGCCTGTGAAAACAAATGTCTAACCTACAGAGTTCCAGCCTGGGGCTGTGGAGTTTGAAAGATGTGGCTGTTTACGAGGCAGGGAGGCTCTTTACAAGGACACTATCCACTTGCATAATGGGAAATATAGGATCCAGTGTTTTTGGTGAGTTGTAACACCTAATCCATACAAATATGAAAATGCAGTGCAGAACCTAGAGTTCTAGTGGAGCATGAGTTCAGTTTATCATTTCAGACCTTGTACAATATTCCTACCCTACTTAAAGGTTCAGTGTGTAATATTTCTGCAGATCTATTGACAGAAATGCAATATAATATCCATAAGTATGTTTTCTGTGATGTATAAAGACCTTGGATAATGAACCATTACATTTTTATTACCTTAAAATGAGACATTTTTATCTAGATAACCGCTGGCACCTCCTTCTTGTTTCTAGAGTAGCCGACAATGGACAAACAGTGCTACATAGTGCGTTTCGTCATCACATCGTTCTTCTGCTTGTAAAATTCTGGCAATGCCCGTATATTAAATACATAGATAGAAGAAAAGAGGGAATAATAATAATAATATACTGTTTCTGGGTTTCTAGTTTATTAGAAGTAAGAAGAGAAGTTACATTTGGACAAATGAACGAGTACATGTGTTATTTAGCACGAAAGCCGACAGCCTGTGTATCTTTATTGCATGAAGCCAGAGGAGTCGGGACAGATACAAACAGCTGAAATCACAGATGTTGATTTTCCAAGATGGATGGCTGTAATGTGGGACAGATGTTTTCAAAAGTGGTGCTGAAGTTGCCTGTTTTCTGCTGAACAGGTAATTAACTTTAGTTAGTCGAACTTTAGCGATGCAAATGAAAGCTGTTTGATAGCTTTAGCTAGAAGCTGCTCTTCATCACAGAGAGACGTGAGGTGTTTCCCGTGTCAGTGGTGTGAAATACATAGTTGTATTAATTTCATGTCGCCTACTTATTCTCCAACCTGTGGGTTGGCTTTGCTGGTTTCGTTAGCGAGACAGTCAGCTGATCAGTAATGTTAACTGGCAATAAAATCATAACGTTAGCTTAAAGCATGGAAGCATCAGCCAGCTAAACTAAACACCATTTTACCACAAGCTGAAATTATGTCTGTCAGTACGTTGTGTGTTTGTTGTATTTTTAAAAATTAAAGACATTTTGGTAAGATTTGCAGATTTTTATCTAATTAAGCAAAGTGAGAGAAGCCTTGATCCTCACCAGCCAATGCCTTTGTAAACTTCATGTTTTATGAGGTTTAGAATAGGAACAGTGAACTCACATTGTCCTGTTATCTGTCGGTGGTCATACTTGATTCACTAGATGTGACGGTGTTTGAGATGTTCATTTACTTTGGTATGTTAGTTCAGATGAGCCAACCCTCCCAAGATATAAAATACTGTACTGCAGGAGTATGAGACATCCTGTAGCACTTCATTTCTTAATGAGGCTGTTTATTAATGAACAAGTAACAGCAATATACAAATCATATGGTTTTACTGATAAGTCAATATCATTTGTTAATCTAAAGAAACCTGATTTCTTGACTGGAAACTCTCTGCTGTCTCATTGATGACATCTTTGTCAAGTCTCAGGCACCGTACCTATCCAACTCACTTGGATAGGGGAGGGGGGTGCAATTCGCAACTCTGACCACTAGATGTCACTAAAACTTACACACACTGAACCTTTAAAAGGATTCTGACAGGTTCAGGTATCTAATGTGTGATGTGTAATGGGTAATATATTTCTAAAGTTAAGATTTGTGAATAAGTTTAAGAAGTGTCTTTGACAACTTTAAAATCAGTGTCAGTGACATGCAAAAATGAAATAAAAATCTCGTTTCTAAGCATGCTTACACCATTTCTAAGAGTTAACAGCACTGATCCTTACATTTTTGACATTTAGACTCATCCGATCCGTCTGAACAGTCGTCTTTTCCGTCACACTTAAGGTTCTCTGGGATGCAGCGGTTGTTTCTGCAAGAAAACTCTCCTGCTTTGCATTTTCCTACAAAAGAAAAAGAAACATCTGAGATATTCCCCCATGGAACAGTTTCCTGCTATATTCCTCTACACTTCAGTTTAACCCACCACAGCTCTCCTCGTCAGTGTTGTCTCCACAGTCATCAAACCCGTCGCATTCCCAGAACTTCGGCTTACATCGGCCATTTTTACACTTCATCTGAGACCCCTCGCACGCTGAGCAGGGACACAAAGACAAAACAACAATCTGTCATTCTGTATCTCAGTCCTATCTGAGGCTTTCAGCTGCGAGCCCACTGGTTCCTCCTGAAGATGTAAACCTTTAAACAGTCATTTCCTCACACAGCTGCTGACTGTTGGGGACTATTTTCAGTGGCGGATGGATCTACATGTGGTGCTCTAGTGAGCATTTACAGCAGCATGATGTCAGATGTGCTACAAAGTTAGGATGAACAAAATTAGATTTGAAATTAGCAGATAGACTCACTGCAGTTGTTCTCGTCACTGCCATCTGCACAGTCTTTCCAGCCGTCACACTGCAGAGTCTTGTTGATGCACAGGTTGTTGGTGCACTGGAACCTTCCAGGACAAGCTGATTAAGGACATCAAACAGACACTGAATGCAAAACTGTCAGGAAGAAGAGTCTCAGTCTAAAAACTTGTGGTATGCTTCAGGCAGAGGCAACAATTTGTAGCTGGGTTAAAACATACAATATTCTGGTGGTCTTTTTAACTTGACAAAAAAGAATCAGTCTTACGATTAGTTGGGACAAAGGCTTGGTACTCTGCGGTGAAACCCTTGTCAACGTAGGGACGAGTCCGAAGTTAAATGTTACGGTCATTGTGTTGCTTTGGCTGGTGACCACGGTCCTTTCTGGCTTACTGCCACACAGTCTACAACACAGAGACACAAAGAAGACACTTCCTGACTATCTGAGAACATCTTGGTGGGTGGACACAAAAGGTTAATGTACATGTTAAACAACCAGGTGTTGCTGTTGTCCAGATAGATTCTATTGGTTGATCTGGTACAATAAACATGAGAGCATCTGTTACGTTCGTGGGCAGGAAACAGGTTGGTTTGACCCAAACGCAGACACGGGAAACAGGCAGGTTCAGTTCAAGACATTTATTCAAAAAACTAAAAGCAAGCACACTTACAGACTGAGTGGCTCAGTCCAGAGAAATCCAAAGGCATTAAATCCAAATCAGCAACGAAACAAAAATCCAAACATGCAATCAAGACTCCATGAGACAGGCAGGAACATGAGCAGGGAAATAGCAATAATGATGCTGAATGAGAGAGGAAACTGAAGCCACGACAGACAGGCAGTAACGCGAACAATGACACACAGCAAACATTTAACACCAGGGACTAACGAGTAGGACAGGAGCAACACAGCTGACCGGGACACCAATAAACTACCACTAACAGGGAAAACAGACTGAACTAAGATTAAACAAAACACAGAGCAAACATGGCCAAAATAATACAGGAGTGCACAGAGCAGGAGTAAGACAAAGATGAACTAAAGCACAGAAGAAGAACTAAGGCACTGGACTAAGAACTGAGGCAAAGAACTATAGTGCAAGATAAAGACCTAAGACAAGAGACAAGACATAAATAACTAAGGAAGAAAAATGTGAGAAACAGAGGACAATAGAAAGACACATGAAACAATGGCAAAACCAGAAACACACAGGGACAAATACAACTCAAACATAATCCAAAACTAAACTCATAACAGCATCATTGTGAAGGAAGTTTAGCAGTACTATGACACAGGTTTCCCCAGGTGATGTTAGGTTCATCTGCTAAAGTCCAAAGGTGACAGCCGGTGACTCTCCACATCAGTAGGTCAGACTCTGTCTCTCTGACTGATAGGCTGCCTGGATAAGGATAAGGATCATCTTTGCTCTGTTTCCTTACAGACAGGCTGACTGTCTCTAAGTGTTGCATGACACAACATGACATTGTGTGAATCCCTGTAGGGTAGGAAGGGTAAATATCCCCAGACCCAGTGAAGTTTCAGCTGTAAACTGTTACCATTCTCCCCAGCCGGGCTCAATAAACAATGCTGCGCAGGTCTTTGAGTTGTGAACATGTCTCAAGTCATCATTCAAAGTTCCAATCTAAAATCACAGACCTGGGTTAAATAAGATCTTCATGTATTAATAAATTCCTAAAGATAATTCCTTCTGAAGCACACAAACCCTCAGGTGGCTGACCTTTGACCGTTGATATCAACGTAATCATTGCGACACTGGCTACTGTATTTGCCCAAGAAGAACTTGTAGAACTGAACCTTCACAAACTTGTCCTGTGTGGCCTGAAAAAGAAAGATACCAGAGAAAAGAAAATTATAAAACAGAATTATTATTGTATTATTATATTATTAACTGTAAATGCATTATTAAAAATCTTATGTATATTCAGATCTTTTTTTCCCGCGACCCAACTCCAGATAAGCGGCTGAAGATGGATGGATGGATGGATGGATGGATATATGTAAGTGTTGGTTATAACTAATGACATTTTCAGTATTCGAATGATGGCACGACATTTGTACAGGCTTCATGTTCCCCTCAGGATGAACTGTTATAACTTTGGTGATCCTCTGACTTCTCTTCTGGCGCCATTATCAGGTCAACAATACAGTGGTTTATGACTTGCAGAAATAATGACGTTTGACATGACTACAGATACTGTAGTATACTACTACACTACTACTACCACTATTACCACTACTACAACTACTACTAGTGTTACTATACTACTACTACTACCACTACTACACTACTACCACTATATACCGTGAAACTGTGCCATTTTCAAAACCTCTCAGCGCTGCAGCCTGAAGCCAGTGAAACGACAACAGGCAGACTTACCTCGATGTTCCAGACGCATGTGGTTTGTGGAGGATAGTTGGAAGGGAAGAAAGGTGAGGAGAAGAAGCCTTTGTCTCCGGTCAGCGTACCTCCACACTCTGAACAATAAGACAGAGCATTCACATGTTAGAGATTTAGGAGATTCTCACCACAGAGGCGTCAGTACAACCTACTTCCTGACTGACATCAGAGGTGACACTGTGAGAGTGAAGACGGAGAAATAACCTCAAAAGAAACAATCACGGTTAAGAACAATCCTGCAAAATCTAACATATCACCATTTAAAACTTCTTACTTTCATGTGTTTAATCAAAGCAGTGAACACATTTGCAAGTCTTTCCAATCAGCATCGAATGATTTCAAGATCCTGAAATCACCAAGTGTAGTTGTTGATTCTACTGAACTGGTCTGCGTTATCATGTCCCGTTTCAAGAAACTGAACATTTCTGAAACAACAGCAATAATTTAGTATTTACACTTTTATTTTCATTGATTAATCTGCAGGTTTTGATTAGTTGATACATTTTACAGACCAAATGATGAAAGGACATAAAAAATTAATAAAATCTAAAGTGACTGCTTCAAATGACTTTTGTCTAAAAGCTAAAGGTACTGACTTTGTCACACAAAAAGAGAAAAGCAGCAAATGTCTTGAAACAAGATTTGGATCAGATTATAGATTAGACCATATTAGACTGATCACCCCACCAGCACCGGGACACGTGACTTCCTGTCATACTTTGTGCAGTGTGAGGGATCTGGGAGTAGTTGGCCGCGAAGCCGGGGAAGTTCTTCTCCTCACTGGTGACAAGAATCAGCAACATGACGTTTCCAGAGGACACGAAGGACAGCGAGTCTTGAGGGTATCCACACTGCCTGAAGGGGGACCATAGAAACCGTTAGTACCAGAGTCCACCAGGAGCTCACTGGTCTGACTCAGATCTGATCTTTTGCTATTAGAGCCTGACCTGTACAGAAAGATACACTCAGCGGCCACTTTATTAGGTACACGTGTGCAACTCTGCCATAAAGTGGTCTTAATTGTTCAATTCAAATGTTTTAGCATTAAGGTCATAGTTAATGACGTCGTCATACTGGACTGCATTATGTCGGCAGGTGTTTCTGATATTCATGTATGTTAAATAGGGAGGACGAAAAACTCATCAGTCGAGTACCAACCACAACACAAATAATTAAACACTTCATTTAATTTTAAAAATTCTGACAGTGTCAAAATAGCCAATCCCAGCTGACATTGGGCAAAAGGCAGGGTACACCCTGGACAGGTCGCCAGTCCATTGCAGGGCCACACATAGACAGACAACCACTCACACCTAAGGACAATTTAGAGGCACCAATTGACCTAGCCTGCATGTCTTTGGATGGTGGGAGAACATGCAAACTCCACACAGAAAGGTCGGGGCAACCGGGGTTTGAACCCTTCTTGCTATGAGGTCACAGTGCCAACCACTGCACCACCGGGCCGTGACTTTGTTTGTATAAACATTAAAATAAAAACAACCAATACCTGATGTAAACATATGAAAACCATATAAAGTGTGCAATATCAGTAAAGACATTTTATAATTATATATTACATTACTTTACATGAAGACAGAGGAGTCTTCAGAAGACAGAGATAGTAAGTGCAAACAGCTGACAGAAACACGGAGGAGTCCTGAGAAGGAGTCTGCAGAGCTTACAAGAAATTCTACGACAGCTGCATTTTAAATGAACAAGACAAGTCGTTAGGGAGATTAAACTAATGTAACGTGGGTGAATGATTCTGCAGACACCCGACAGCAGCAGAACAACACACAGAGCTTCGGTTTACAAGCTGAAATTTACCTCACCCTGCTTTACTATAAGGTTATTTGTTCCAACAAGTTTCCTCAGCACTCCGAAACAACTAAACACAAGCAGATTTCAGAGCGTCTGAAAGATCTCTGCAGCGTTGCCTGCAGCCGTGTTGTATTTACTGTGACATTTTCAGAGCGGTAATCCAACAGGGTTACCATGGTAATTAAAATGTGTACGGTGATATGGTAAATGGTCTGTCTTTGTATAGCGCCATTCTAGTCTTTGCAACCACCCAAAGCGCTTAATGCTACGTCACATTCACCCATTCACACTGATGAGTAGTGGCAAGGGGCCAACTGCTCATCAGGACAGAAATAACATTCACAGCCACCTGGAGCACTCTGGAGTTCAGTGTCCTGCTACTGTGATTAATGCTGTTAGCTTGGTAACATAGTGAATGTGCAGGGCTGGTTGATAAGTTGTAACTAGCAAGCGGAGCAGCAGCATGCTAGTACTAGCCAGCCAAACAGGCTGGTTTAGTTTGCTAACTGAAGGTGTGTGAGTTTGGAGGTCAAAGTTGAGACAGTGTAGTGAAGTGACGCATTTGTATCACCGACTCCTGTGTGTCTCCTTACAGTGTGTGAACCAGATCGTTGTACTCCTGCAGGGGAGGTTCTGTGAAACTGGCCTGTAAGACCTGTGTCTTCAAACACTTTGGACTGTCTGTTCCTACTTAAAAGATCGACACAGATCAACTTTACTTTCAGCACTGACTGGAACTCAGTTCAGATTTAAACTCTGGTAAAGTTTTAGTTTGCGTCTCACTCTGTCAGGACTCGGCTCTCTATCGGAGCCAGGGAGTCGTAGATCTTTATGAAGTCTTTCTGACAGTCGTCCTCCAGGATCAGGGTGTTGAAGTCCAGTCGAACTCGGTGGCCCGGGTCGGCCCTCAGTGTCCACTGCAGGTGGATGTTTGGTGGGTAGAAAGAGTGTGGAAACCCCAGAGACTGGATTCCTCCTGCTTCGCTGACGTGGATGTTGAACAACTTTTTCTCTATAAAACATGACTGAAATATAAATGTGTTTTCCTGACTGGCACTAAAATATGAACTGCACGACAGACCGGACACCTGCTCACAGAGCGAGATCACTAATAAAACTTGCTTTGGCACACTAAAATTAATTCATCTATATTTACTACATATTCAAAATAATATCAATTTATTATTAAAAAGTCTAATTAGTCTGGTCAGAAGTAGAACCTAAAGTTCCAATGACATTCCAACTGGCTTAATAGAAATTCACCCATTTTGTTTGAAACCCTGTTCTGAGTCATCACAAAGAAATCTTGAAAGCACTTCCTCTGATCTTAAAAGTCAGGTTATTCCAAATAAATACACAAGCATTGTCCCACTCTGGAACAACCTTCCTTTTCTACCCTTATTTTAAACTTTGATTGACAGGATTAAACAGCTCTTACCAAGTAAAGTGGTCCTGGTCATGCGTGGGTCTACAGCTGCGAACAGATAAACAAATCTTTATTTAAACTCAACAAACTAAGCAACTTACAGTGGATAGAAGAAGTCTCCAGCCCCCTGTTAAAATGCCAGGTTCTTCTGATGTAAAATAATGAGACAAAGATAAATCATGTCAGACCTTTTTCCACCTTTGATTCAATTCAATTCAATTTGTAATGACCACACAGCCAGGCTGGTGGAATTTGTTTCCAGTACAGCTTTTCAATACAAGCTCCAACGGCTCCAACACTTAGATAATAGGCATTTAGACATCAACATATACAGTAACATACATGTACGTACAGACACCACATTACGACATGAAATACATAATACATGAGGGGTCATGCCCAATTCACTGTCCTCAGCATTCAGAGATCAGAGTTCAGAATGAGTATCGCTTTTGGAACAAAACTGTTTTTAAAGCGAAGTTGTTCTGCAGGCTGTTGTCCTGTAACGCCTCCTAGAGGGAAGCAGTTTGAAGGCAGAGTGTGCAGGATGGGAAGCATTAGAAATTATCTTGTGGGCTCTGCATAATGTCCGTTTGTGATAGAGTGATTCAAGGGATGGTAAGGGTGAACCGATAATTTTAGATGCTCTGTTAATGACACGCTGTAATTTTTCTGGGAAAGTGAATCAAGACTGCCAAACCAGACTGTGATGGATGAGATGAGGATGCTTTCGATGATGGCCGTGTAGAAGCGGAGCAGTAGATGAGACCTTACTCTAAACTTCTTAAGCTGTCGAAGATGAAAAAGTCTTTGCTGAGCTTTTTTGTAGATATTATCTGTGTTGATTTTCCATTTAAGATTGTTACTGATGTGTATCCCAAGAAATTTGAATGTATCAGTGATGGAGATGGGTTTGCCATCAATGAGCACAGGTGTTTTGGAGGATGGCTGACGTCTCAGATCGACGATAAGTTCTTTTGTTTTTGATGTGTTGAGTAAAAGATCACGGTCCGTACACCAGGTCACTGCTTGGTTGATCTGTGCACGGTGTGCAATTTCTTGGTTGTTGGTAACGAGTCCTATAATAGTTATATCGTCCGCATATTTATATATGGTTGACAGAACTGTGGTGTGATATGAGCTGGTTTGTGTAGAGGGAAAATGGCCAGGGTGAGAGGACACAGCCTTGAGGTACACCTGTGCTGAGAAACAGACGGGAGGAGGTATTGTTTTGATCTTTACCTTCTGTTGCCTATTCCAGAGAAAACTATGAATCCAGTAACAGATGCAAGGATCGATATTCATGTCCAGTAGTATATTGAGCAGTTTGGCCGGGTTTATTGAATTAAATGCAGAACTAAAATCCATAAACAGAATACAGGCATATGTATTTGTGGACTCAAGGTGATTCAGTATGTGATGAATTGCTAAGTTGACAGTGTCCTCAACTGACCTGTTGGCTCTGTATGCAAATTGGAACGGGTCCATGAGGGGATGGTGCCAGTTTTTAGGTAACTGAGTACGATGCGCTCAAATGACTTCATGACTACTGATGTCAATGCAATAGGTCGATAATTATTGAGGCAAGAGACGGTCTTGGTTTTAGAAACCGGGATGATAATGGATTCTTTAAAGCACTTAGGCACTGAGTTTTGACAGAGGGAGGTGTTGAAAATGTCGGCAAAGACCCCAGCCAGTTCTGCAGCACAATGGTAGAGAGCGGTAGGACAGATGTTATCTGGGCCTGGGGCTTTATTCCTCTTAAGACCCCTGAAGATGCTCCTCACCTCCTCGTTGTGAATAGTAAAGGGGGGCAGGGGAGAGAGTCGGGGTGGGTGGTGGTGTAACAGGTGCCTGCTCAAACCTCCCATAAAAGAGGTTGAGTGTATCAGGAAGCTGATTATCGCCGTTAGATGTAGCAGTGGGCTTCTTTTATAATTTGTCATGTTTTGGAGTTTTTTCCAGATGAACCGTGTATCACAAGTGGTGATTTGTTCTACAAGTCTAGTGGCATAATTGGATTTGGCTCTTCTTATTGCAGATCTCAGTTTGTATTTGGCAGCCACATATTGTTCTTTGTTTCCTGATAGGTGAGCTCAATTCTTCTCACTTCTTAATTGTTTAATGTCTCTGTTAAACCACGGTTTATTGTTGTTGTAGTGTGTGATCTTTTTGAGTGGAATGCACAGGTCCACGCAATAGTTAACATATGATGTTATTACGTCCATGATGTCATGGAGATCACCTGCGGCCTGGAACACCTCCCAATCTGTCCATGTGAAACACCCGCAGAGTTTTTCGACAGCCTCAGGGGACCAGCATCGGATGAGATTTGTTGGTGGCCTAGGAGGATTTAACCCTTTGTTTGTATTGTGGTATTAGCAGCAGTACTGCGTGGTCGGACCTGCCCAACGGAGCCCTCGGAAAGGCACGGTAAGCTTCTTTGATGGTAGTATAGCAATGGTCCAATGTGTTGGTACTGTAGGATTATACATTCATCAAGGGGTTGCTTTTACTCTTTAGTATACTTAGAAGTGTGATTTGCTTATGATTGACGTTGTGATAAGATATGAACAAAACATCTAGCATCATATTAATCAGTATATAATTAATAACAGAGCTTGTGCAGAAAACAGGAACCACACCTTTCACCTAGTAAACTCTGCAGCATACAGACCATACATTTACACCCATACATCTCCTCACACACACACACACACACATACACTGAGGATAGACCTCTCCTACCCCCATATTCACACACAACATGCCCTTTACACTGTCCAGACTCCATGCACTCCTACATAAGGTCAGAGGTCAGCCATGAGATTTACATCTTAACCAGACATACCTAAACAAGGCCAAAGGAAGATGTGCAGTTGGGTGTGGTTTCTAGTATATAGTCATTGTTTAGCAGGAAGACCTCAGACTCTTGTGGGGAACCTCAGACTTGTGAGGAGGAGAGCAGAGTCTCCAGATATATATCTGTTTTCTGAGCTCAATAAAATATTGTGGGAATCTGATGACTCATCTCCTTCTGATCCTTTCTCATTAACGGACTCGGGGAAGTCGGCGTACTTTAACAGTACCTCTGCTAGGGCAATCTACCTGCTGATGGTGGCCAGGGAGCTCACTGATAGATTAGTCTGATTAAAGTCCCCAAGTACAATGACTGCTGCATCCGGGTGTATATTTTCCACTGAGGAGACGTAGTTGGCTAACTCGGCTATGGGGTTGATAGCATTAGCCTCAGGTGGAATATACACACAGATCATGATCACCAACGCAAATTCACATGGGAGGAATGACAGTCTGCACTTGACAGAGAGGTATTCCAGGTGAGGTGAGCATACATGGACGAGATCTGTAGAATTTGTACACCAGCGTTCATTGATCATTATGCAGATACCACCGCCTTTCGACTTGTGCGATAGTTGATCTGTCAGCATGATGTAATGTGAAGCCTGGAGGTGTTACCGCTTGATCGGCTACTGATTGGTCCAGCCAGGTCTCCATCAGGCAGATGGCAGAGCAGTCACTGTAGTCTTTGTTGGTTTGTAACATAAGTTAAAGTTCCTCCATTTTGTGCTGAAGAGATCTTACGCTTGACAACAAGAGAGCTGGAAGCTCCTCTCTCCTCTTCTCTCTTTCTCTCTGAGTGCAACCTCATCCCATTAATGCATGTTACTAACTCGATTTTTCTCCCTCTCCCGTGGTCGTGTGCTTCCCCTCCTGTCCTCCCCCCTCCCCTCACTTCCTGCGGGTGTTGCTGGCTCTGGAGCTGTGGAGTCTGGACCTGTTGTTGGGAGTCTCCTGCTGCCCCGTGTTCCTGCTCGACGCCCTCTGCTGCAGTTGCAACTGCTAGTACTAGTCCTATTGCTATTATTACTGTTATAATTAATATCACTAAACATTACTATAAATATCTGTACCATTTTTCATTCAGTCTATAGCACCATTACCTTTATTGTCTGTACCTCTATGTGTATACTGTGTAGGTTGCCTCCCTCTGCTCTCTCTCTCCTGCTCTCTCTCTCTCTTGCTCTCTCCTCTCTCTCCCCTCACCCCAACCGGTCGAGGGCAGATGGCCGCCCACCCTGAGCCATGGTTCTGCTCGAGGTTTCTGCCTCTTAAAGGAAGTTTTTCCTTGCCTCTGTCGCCTAGTGCTTGCTCTTGGTGGGAATTGTTGGGCTTCTGTAAATAACTTCAGAGTACGGTCTAGACCTGCTCTTTATGAAAAGCGCTGTGAGATAACTGTTGTTGTGATTTGCGCTATATAAATAAAATTGAATTGAATTGAAATTGAATTGATGTCCGATAAGGGCGCCTCCTGAACCTAGCAAAGGTTCCTGAGCGGCGGGTTTTTTTGGTCGAAAGCCATGATCTTGAAAGGCATGAAATGTTTAGTTCCTGAAATTTCTCCAGCAGGGACGTGTGCACACCAAGACTAATACTTTGTTGATTTTATTACAGCAGTCAGTCTTTTTGGGTAGGAGTCTATTAGTATGGCACATCTTGACGTGGCAATATTTGCCCACTCTTCTTTGCAAAAGCGCTCCAAATCTGTCAGATTGTGAGGTCATCGCCTGTGCACAGCCCTCTTCAGATCACCCCACAGATGTTCAATTGGATTCAGGTCTGGGCTCTGGCTGGGCCGTTCCAGAACATTCATCTTCTTCTGGTGAAGCTGTGCTTTTGTGGATTTGGATGTATACTTTGGGTCGTTGTCGTGCTGAAAGGTGAACTTCCTCTTCATCTTCATCTTTCTGACTGACGCCTGAAGGTTTTGTGCCAACATTGCCTGGTATTTGGAACTGTTCATAATTCCCTCCACCCTGACTAAGGCCCCGGTTCCAGCTGAAGAAAAACAGCCTCAAAGCATGATGCTGCCACCACCATGCTTCACTGTGGGTATGCTGTTCTTTGGGTGATGTGCAGTGTTGTTTTTGCGCCAAACATACCTTTTGGAATTATGGCCAAAAAGTTCTACCTTGGTTTCATCAGACCATAACACATTTTCCCACATGCTTTTGGGGGACTTGATGTTGGTTTTTGCAAACTTCAGCTATGCTTGGATGTTTTTCTTAAGTAAGAAAAGGCTTCCGTCTTGCCACCCTACCCCATAGTCCATTCATATGAAGAATACGGGAGATAGTTGTCACATGTACCACACAGTCAGTGCTTGCCAGAAATTCAATCAGTTTTGGTGGGACGTCCAGTTCTTGGTAAAGTCACAGTTGTGCCATATTTTCTCCACTTGATGATGACTGTCTTCACTGTGTTCCATGGTATATCTAATGCTTTGGAATTTCTTTTGTGCCCTTCTCCTGACTTATGTCTTTCAACAATGAGATCTCTCTGATGCTTTGAAAGCTCTCTGCGGGCCGTCGCTTTTGCTCGGAGATGCAACTAAGAAAATATCAGGAAAATCCTTCTAGAACAGCTGAGTTTTATTTGTGATCAATGAGAGCCACTTTAAATGATGGCAGGTGTGTAATGACTTCTAGTTAACCTGGGTTTGAATGTGATTGGTTAATTCTGAACACAGCCACATCCCCAGTTATAAGAGGGTGTGCACACTTATGCAACCAGGTTATTGTAAGTTGGGGTTTTTTTTCATTTTTCCCCCTCGAAGATTTCAGTTTATTTTTTCAATTGAATTGTTCACATTATAGGTGGAAAAAGTTCTGACATGATTTATCTTTCTCTCATTATTTTACATCATAAGAACCTGGCATTTTAACGTTGGTGTGTAGAGTTTTTCTATTCACTGCAGATCTGACAGAACTACTGTGTATCTGACAAACATTCCAGTCATGTGGCGGATGAGGAGTCATTGAGCAGTCAGACCTCGTGAGATGACCCCGTTGACGTTCAGAGCGTCGACCGGTTTCAACAGGATCCGTCCATGTCGGCTCTGCTGACTTTCTGCAGGAGAATCCATAGACTCTATGGCTTCATCCAGCACCGCCTGCTGGGAGGGGTGGACCTCAAACTCCGACTGGTAATATGCCACAATGCTGTCTCCTCCGGTGTCTCCTTCACTACAGGAAAACAGACAAGACGAAGGTTTATTGCTACAAGGCACTTTCAGAAGGAACGTTTGAACATATTTATAGATAATACACTGCTCAAAAAAATAAAGGGAACACCAAAATAACACATCCTCGATCTGAATTAATGAAATAATCTAAATACTATTAAATAAATCACATAAAAAATTATCAATGGAAATCAAATTTATCAACCCTTGGAGGTCTGGATTTGGAGTCACACTCAAAATCAAAGTGGAAAACCAGGCCGATCCAACTTTGATGTAATGTCCTTAAAACAGGTCAAAATGAGGCTCAGTAGTGGATGTGGCCTCCACGTGCTTGTATGACCTCCCTACAACACCTGGGCAAGCTCCTGATGAGGGGGCTGATGGTCTCCTGAGGGATCTCCTCCCAGACCTGGACTAAAGCATCCGCCAACTCCTGGACTTGGTACTCCACCTGTGGTGCAACTTGGCGTTGGTGGATGGAGCAAGACGTGATGTCCCAGATGTGCTCAATTGGATTCAGGTCTGGGGAACGGGGGGGCCAGTCCATAGCATCAGTGCTGACACACTCCAGCCACATGAGGTCTAGCGTTGTCTTGCATTAGGAGGAACCCAGGGCCAACCGCACCAGCATATAGTCTCACAAGGGGTCTGAGGATCTCATCTCGGTACCTAATGGCAGTCAGGCTACCTCTGGCGAGCACATGGAGGGCTGTGCTGCCCCCCCACAACATTACTGACCCACCGCCAAACCGGTCATGCTGGAGGATGTTGCAGGCAGCAGAACGTCCTGCACGGCGTCTCCAGACTCTGTCACGTCTTGTCACATGTGCTCAGTGTGAACTTTCTTTCATCTGTGAAGAGCTCAGGGCGCCAGTGGCAAATTTGCCAATCTTGGTGTTCTCTGGCAAACGCCAAACGTCCTGCACGGTGTTGGGCTGTAAGCACAACCCCCACCTGTGCACGTCGTTCAATTTGCATAACAGCATGTGAAATAGATTGTCAATCAGTGTTGCTTCCTAAGTGGCAGTTTGATTTTGAGTAGGATTGACTCAGAGTTACATTGTGTTGTTTAAGTGTTCCCTTTATTTTTTTGAGCAGTGTATATAACACTAAGTGAAAAAACACTGTGACAGTATATAATATATAACATTAATTCAAAACAACACACTGACGGTGTATAATATTTAACACACTAGATTTAAAGTTTCTGCATACCTGAAGGCCTGGACTGTGGATCCTTTATAGTATTTGGCCAGCACAGAGTTTTTGGAGTAAATCAGTTTCAGCTGAAAGATAAAATATATCATCAAGAGAGACCAAAAGATACCACAGAGAAGCAGAACTCCCATAATGCTTTGGGGCCATGTGAAGTCTCACCTGCTGGCTGACCAGAGAGGCCAAGTTAGTAAACTCTGGACTCTCTGGATCTTCATACGCTGACTTGAAATTCTGGTTATCGATTTCCATCGAGCCAATGTAAACTCTGCTCTCTCGGACGTCCTGCCGTACTGAGGGGGGACAACAGAGACAGGATCAGAGACAGGATCAGAGACAGGATCAGAGACTGACAGGATCAGCGTAGTCCTATGTAAAGCGTCCGTGGAGGTTTCACACTGTCCCGTTTCCCTCGTGTGTTTCTCAGCAGAAAAATTTTAACTTTGAAAGCTTTGAAAGTTAAACTGTTCAGTCTTCTTCTTAAAGAAATTTAATGCAGGGAAAAGAACTGTGGTTAATTGTGTCACTAATCAGTTTTCCATCCATCGTCAACCACTTATTCTGCGTACAGGGTCGCGGGCTGGAGCCAATCCCAGCTAACATTGGGCAAAAGGCGGGGGGTTTTAAGTTTTCCAACATATAATTAGTCCAGAAGTTAAGATAATGACTGAGTATTACAGATTTTCCAACTGCTAGCATCATTTTGTTTACATTTTTAAAACTCTAAAGACAATTAGCCCAACACTGCTCTGTTAATACCAGACCATTAACACAATTCATGTTGTTCCCACAGAATATGCAGTCAATTAACCTATTTTCTAAAATGCTAAGCCATTCTTTACGTACAAGCTTACCCAATGCCAAAAGTCTTTGTTGTGTTATTTACAAATGCTTGTACACGTCAGAAAAGAAAACAACATTTTTAAAACCTAAATAATGTAGAATGCATGTATTTCTGCTACAGTAGTGGCTCAGAATCTGCAGTGAAACAGCTGATAAGCATTTCTGAATAATATTACATTAATTCATTTAGCTGACGCTTTTATCCAGAGCAACTTACGACTTCTGATGTACAGGTGCTGGTCATATAATTAGAATATCATCAAAAAGTTGATTTATTTCAGTAATTCCATTCAAAAAGTGAAACTTGTATGATGTATACATTCATTCCACACAGACTGATATATTTTGATTAATAATTTTGATGATTATAACTGAGAACTAATAAAACCCCAAAATCAGTCTCTCAGAAAATTTGAATATTGTGAAAAGGTTCAATATTGAAGACACCTGGTGCCACACTCTTATCAGCTAATTAACTCAATACACCTGCAACGGCCTTTAAATGGTCTCTCAGTCTAGTTCTGTAGGCTACACAATGACGGGAAGACGCCTGACTTGAAAGCTGTCCAAAAGACGACCACTGACACCTTGCACAAGGAGGGCAAGACACAAAAGGTCATTGCTACAGAGGCTGGCTGCTCACAGAGCTCTGTGTTCAAGCACATTAACAGAGAGGCGAAGGGAAGGAAAAGATGTGGTAGAAAAAAAGTGTACAAGCAATACGGATAACCGCAGCCTGGAGAGGATTGTGAAACTAAACTCATTCAGAAATGTGGGGGAGATTCACAAAGAGTGGACTGCAGCTGGAGTCAGTGCTTCAAGAACCACCACGCACAGATGTATGAAGACCTGGTTTCAGCTGTCACATTCCTCTTTAACAAGACACAGCGTCAGAAGCGTCTCGCCTGGGCTAAAGACAAAAAGGACTGGACTGCTGCTGAGTGTCCAAAGTTATGTTCTCTGATCAAAGTAAACTTTGCATTTCCTTTGGAAACCAAGGTCCCAGAGTCTGGAGGAAGAGAGGAGAGGCACAGAATCCAGGTTGCTTGAGGTCCAGTGTAAAGTTTCCACAGTCAGTGATGGTTTGGGGTCCATGTCATCTGCTGCTGTTGGTCCACTGTGTTTTCTGAGGTCCAAGGTCAACGCAGCCGTCTACCAGGAAGCTTTAGAGCACTTCATCCTTCCTGCTGCTGACCAGCTTTATGGAGATGCAGATTTCATTTTCCAACAGGACTTGGCACCTGCACACAGTGCCAAAGCTACCAGTACTTAGTTTAGGACCATGGTGTCCCTGTTCTTAACTGGCCAGCAAACTGGCCTGACCTTAACCCTGTAGAAAATCTATGTGGTATTGTGAAGAGGAAGATGTGATACGCCAGAGCCAACAATGCAGAAGAGCTGAAGGCCTCTATCAGAGCAACCTGGGCTCATAACACCTGAGCAGTGCCACAGACTGATGGACTCCAGGCCGCACTGCTGCAGTGATTCAGGCAAAAGGAGCCCAGCTAAGTATTTAGTGCTGTTTCTAAAAATCCTTTTTTGTATTGGTCTGAAGTAATATTCTAATTTTCTGAGATACTGAATTTGAGATTTTTTCATCAGTTCTCAGTTTTAATCATCACAATTAAATGAAATAAACATTTGAAATATATCAGTCTGTATGGAATGAATGAATATAATATCCAAGTTTCACTATTTGAATGGAATTACTGAAATAAATCAACTTTAAGAGTCTTAAGAGTCTTGCTCAGAGACACAATGGGAAATTGAACCAGGTCTCTCACACTAAAGGCATATGTATAATCTACTGCGCCTTCACCACCCCCCTAAACATATCATTGAAACATTAGCAAATAGCTGATTTATTGTAATTAGGGTAACATAGATCAGGTGTAGAGGTTCTTTCAATTACATACACAATGCAGTAAAAAGAAAACTTTCTGGAGTTGAGTTTATCTAGTGTGGATACAGAAGAACACAGAGGAGGAGAGAAAGAAAGAATAAAAGAAATAAAATGTCCCAGGGAGAGGAGCAGCTGAACCAGGGTTTCTATCCAGGTGTAAAACGAGAGATGACATTAGATGTGATGTGGGTGAGAACTTGAAGATAACATGGATTAGAACAGGACTTTCCCTTCTGTGAATTTCTTTTTTAATGTAAATGTTTTTAGATTTACATTTCCTCATGTGGCAGACGCTTTTATCAAAAGTATTTGAGGAACAACATACAAGCATGGATACAGCTAGAGATCTACGACTGACTGTAGATGCTAGTGAGAGCAGTTAGCTCGTACAGCATCGGTGGGGTAAATACCTGGAGGACGAAGGAAGCGTTAAAGAGCAGCAGAGGTGGGACCAAGCCATCGTTTTACAAGTCCGAGTCGAGTCTCAATTCTCAGCACTCAAGTCCCAAGTGGAGTCGCAAGTCCAGACCGATCATAAGTGGCAAGTCTGAGTCAAGTCTCAAGTCAAACACAAGCAAGTCCAAGGCAAGTCCTAGTCTTAAACTTTGAGGATCGAGCCCTAAACAATTCATAATGCACTCTTCACCAAATTTAAAACCATTGAAAAAGTTTTTTCAAGTTAAAAATAAAACAATGTATTGAATGAAACATTAGCCTGTACAGACAGAGAATTATTAACTTTAAGCAGCATACACACTGTAAGAGGACAACAGCAGCACAGTTTCCCCAAGTTGACAGATTTGGGTGACGGAGGGGTCACTGAAGGGGCTCTGTGTGTGTGTGTGTGTGTGTGTGTGTGTGTGTGTGTGTGTGTGTGTGTGTGCGACAGAGGGTGTACACACGCAGTGCAGGTGAACTGCTTTCGAGTTGACGAGTTACGTTACAGAACCCTGAAATAAAACCGTGGTGTTTTGTCAGGAGATGCAGTGACAGAAACCAGCGGTGACAAAACTTTAAACTGCTGTGGCGTTAGAAGATGCAGACACAGTGGATATTTTACAAGAACCGATCAGGTAAAGCAACATTTTATGGAGGGACGAGAGCCTCAGCTGTAAAGGAAAGGGTGCGCCTGGTTTATAAAATAAAACCAGTGTCGTGAAACGTTACATTAATTAACTTATTTTAATAATGGGTGGAAGCAGCATCACGCAACAGCTGCAGCGGTCTCTCTACACTGTTTCGACCTGACCTGAAGTCAGAGAGGGACGCCGCTGCTCTGATGGCATGCGGTAGGTGAGAACACGGACTGAGGTCGCTTTGTGTGAAGGGCTGGCAGAGCCAGGCGGCATTCACTGGAGGAGCGCAGTGGCCCAGAAGGAACATAAATGTATATGACAGTATTTTTACACATTTTGAACCAAAAGCACATAGTTGGATTATTCACTGGCTAATAAAGCTGTTTGCATTACATTTTTTCATCTCTATAAAGTAAAGATGATTTGTCTACTTTTACATAGTTTGTTGCCAAAATGCAACATTCGACCCTCAAACCAAAAATGTAGGGTGGTTTACAGTAAAGGAAACTGAATCCCAAACAATGGATTTCACGTTGTTTAGTGCATGCAGGTAGAACTGAAACATGAAAAGAAATGCTGTGTGATGCCATCAGCTGTTTGTATTCAGAAAGTCGCTGTGCCGTGGTTGTGATTGATCTGTTTCTCCTGGACAGAAAAGGTTCTCGTGTTTTGGCACAATGATTTGATTTTGAGTCAGGCCTGCTGTGTTTTGATAGAGTTGGTGTATGTACAGAATGTTTGTTTGCATTTTGAAATGTAGAGATGAACTGACTCTAAACATGTTTCAACTTCCTGCTTCAGCAGATCGAGTCAAACAAATGTCACTGAACTATTTCACTTCTCTTCTTGAATATTTGTGATCCAAAAACTCTCATCAGGGAAAAATTAGATGTAGTGTAACTCTGATCTTCTCCCCTCATACTGATTATTTCATTTCCAGTCCACAACAGAGTAAAAACATCAGTGTGCTGATAGTTTCTGACATAAGGCCGGTGTTTCTGGTCTCTGTAACTGTGTTTCCATCAATGCTTTTTTTATGTGCATTTTGAAGTGTCGCCTTAGAAGAGGAAAATTTTGAACTATGACTGAATGTGTGGTTCATTTATGGTGATAAATGATTCTAAGTATATGTTTTATGAAAGTTTAGTGTCGTTAATATTTTATTCCACTTAGCAGAAGCAGCATTCACTGAGATTCAGCAACAACAAGTAGTGATAACCCATTTGATCAGTGTGCAGAGGGAAGGATCTGACAAGGACCTTTAAGAAGTGGACGCATAGTTCAGCAGAACAGCTGATGAAGGCTACCTGCCCAGACTTGCATCCACCTCTTTTCTCAGCACAAATTAGCGTTACCAGCTACAAGGTGCGGGAAATTCTCGGCAGGTGTGTAGAACTCTGCACAACACCTGTTATTCCTTTAGCGTGCAGAGACATGGCTGCCAGCAGTTTGCCCGCTTGAAACACATTTCTGAGGACCTCTCTCTGTTTTTCTAAGACCAGCGGCCCTCAGGTTCATGTGCCTGGTTCTGTTTCTGGTTTAAACCCAGGCATCTTCTTTATTACAGCTATGTGTAACATCATCTACTGATGTAATGACGCTCGCCGCAGCCTGGTTTATTCGCTCTAAACCAGCTGATGGAAACGCACAGCCTTCGCATTTACTTCCCCCTCCCCCCTTTTTTGTGACTTTTCAAAAATCAGCTTAAAATTTCCATGAATCAGCTGTAGAAGCTAATGTTTAGATATTCACACTGATAACAGGTTCACTCTCAGTCTGACTCAGTCAGTCAGTTCTGCACACAGACACAGATACCACACTAAAGTGCATAAAATACTGAATGTTGTGGACTCTGGTTGTAAAACAGTGGAATAAAGATATGAAGTGCTTCATTTTAGATCATCATGTGTCTGATAGGACTGAATTGAAGGTTGTTAGACTCACAGTGGAAGTGCCAGACCAGGATCCCGGTCAGCAGAGCCACGGCAGCAGAAGCGAGCAGCATACCGACTCCAATCCACAGGGTGGTCCTGTTGCCGGGATCCTTCTCCTGGTCCTGGGACTCTGGCTGCAGGAATGGAAGCTCCGTGTCCCCTTCAAGATCCTGTAGACAGGGAGATGGGGGGGGGGGTCAAGATCACCAAATACAGACTACCGGCTGTAAATGGAACTACACACAAACACTTTCTCCATTTTTCTATCTGATCACATCAAATACATAAAACAGATATATATTCACATTATTCACAAATACTCAGAGTTCTAGTCCAGAGTTCTTAATTTGTTCTTTATTTGTAGAGAGCAGCTTTTAGCTTTTAGGAGGCGGATCCCAAAATGAAGGACTGACTGGACCTGATCAAGGTATTAGAAACTCCTTCTGAGTCACTGGTTCACCTCTGATGATCGTGTCATTATAATTATTGCAGAGCGACAGTTAA
Source organism: Lepomis macrochirus (assembly GCA_024633595.2). Classification (NCBI taxonomy): domain Eukaryota; kingdom Metazoa; phylum Chordata; class Actinopteri; order Centrarchiformes; family Centrarchidae; genus Lepomis; species Lepomis macrochirus. The sequence goes on from JALXJV020000014.1 coordinate 33,020,452, forward strand.
AAACATTTTAATTTGATACCGACAGATGTTTGTGGGATTCTTTTATCTTTTACTTTACTGCAGTGAAAGCCTTCATAGGTAATGTTTACTTTATCTACTACGTGCAAATCATTAATAAATGTAAATATACTAACAACATGACAACACCTACTGAAGGTTTGATCCACATCAAACTCAGAATGGATTAAGTGATTTTATTCCTTTGAAAACCCATTTTCAACATTGGATCAGATCATTTCTGAACAGCTGGGCCCAGAAGAGAAACTCTGGTTTCACTTCAGAGACTCCAGATCTTCAGAAACCCCTCCGACTCTCTGTGTTACTGTGACATAAAACGACACTTCGTCCGATTGGCTCATTAATCTGCATGAACCTGTTCAGGTGTGTCAGAGTGAAGGGCGTAACAGGAATGTGTCTACAGTTGACAGCAGTCAGCGTGTTTTATCCTGCTGACACAGCAGTGTGTCAGAGGTCTGTCCACACCCTGTTTCACCACATGGAGCTGCACCTCAAACGCTCAGAGTCACACAGGGAAAAAAGTGTTTGTTTTGTTGTTGGCAATATTTTCTTCCTAAGCAGGTCGTGACATTAGAACTGGCTGAATAAATCTGTTGACAGACCCTCCCCCCGGGTAAACATCGGCAGTTTAGCCTGAACGTGCGGACTGTTTCCGACGTATGTTTGCATTGTTGACGAGAACATAAATTATCATCAGCTTCAGAGCTACGGTGTGATGTGACGTCATATCTGTCAACATTAACACCAGGAAACACATTGATGTTTCAGACACAGAAAGAGGAGCAGCAGCAGGTCCTTCATCATGAGGGTCCCTTATTATTATGGACTCTCATCAGGACTACAACCGTTTGCAGCAGTTTGACCTGAAGGAGGAGGCTGAGAGGCTCAGAACAGTAATGCGTTGATGCACCACCATAGATCCATGTGCACAGCTGTTAGCTCCACTCATTTAAAACATTTTTAAAGATGGGACCAGGAGAGGAAGGGGGCCCTCAGAGACTGCTAATGTAAAGGCCCTGGGATCTGGTGCTACGTCCCTGCTGGGACTGCTAATGGAGCTGGGCTAGCTGTTTCCCCCTGCTTCCATTCTTTGTGCTAAGCTAGGCTAAACTCGTGGTTGTCTATATGAAACTGACATCCTCAGTATCTGGAAACGTGATCATCAGCTGACACGTTGAGTCAAATGATTTATAGCTTCTCATATTTGTCAATAAGATTATATATATATCAGCAATATTAATATAATTCCCATGACTCCACATCTGTTACAGAGAGAACAGTGTAGACTGTATGAAAAGTGTGTGAACTGAATTACCTGAAGAGGATTTGTGTGATACTGCACCTTTAACTTCCTATTCTGACACCTCAGTATATTTAGGGTGAAGCGATTGATCAGCAATTCATGTTTTATTTCATCAATTAGCTGTTCAGTCTGGAAATATTTTTCAGTTTACAATAGAAAACTGAAACATTTCAGAGCTCCTGAAAAATGATTCTGATCGTTGGAGGTGTTTCCTGTCCAGCCACCAGTCCGTCCAAAGACCCTTTTAGACCGCGACCAGGAACCAGTCCCGCTCAAACCAGCGCAGTGTGCGCGGACACCAGAACCAGGACCTCATCCCGCACATCGCTGACACAGAAACCCGCATCTCTCTGTCTGGTTTCTGTTTTTAATCTGGTGAACCCGCACCAGCTCTGACGTCGCTTGCGCTGTGAGGTAATATTCCAGGTATGGACTCACCTGTTCCTGAGCGGACTTCTCTCCTGAGTCCAGTGGATCCATGTTGCCTCTTGTCTTAGTTCCGTCCTCAGGTTCCTCCTCCATTACTCGCGGTCAGTCTCGCGCTGCGCTGACATGGAGAGGGTCGGTGCGCGGTGGCAGGTGTCTCCGCTCCAGGTGCAACAACAAACGGAGCGGGAAAGCGGCTCTGAAGTTCGTTTGTCAATCTGAGCTCGGGAATGTTACCGGGTCGCGGATAGAGCTGGATTCAACGTGTTCAGACTGGAGCGGCGGTTCAGTTCTGGAGCCTGAGAGAGAGAAAAGGCGTCGAGACTAACATCTAACCCTGAGAAGTACAACCCGTCACACCTGTTCTCTATGAGTCACTGCCGCGACTGGAAACCTGCAGTCTACTCAGATCCTTCTAATACCACAGTGTACAAATACTCCACAGGGAGTAAAAGTCCTGCATGTAAAATTCAGTAAACTTCAGTAAAAGTACTCATTCTTGTTAAGAAACAGGAAGCGATCAACATATCCTGCAAGTTTACTATTAATTCCTCATCAGCCTGTTGAAAAAAGTGGGCCACATAATGTTTTTAACTCACTAACATTAGCTTTGTTAAACGTTAGGTCTTTGGCAGGAAAAACATTTTAATCAATGATTTTATAAGAACTCGAAATCTTAATTTCATGTTTTTAACTGAAACTTGGTTGGACCAAGATAACAGTGCAGCTGTCCTTATCGAGTCGACCCCTCCCAACTTCAGTTTTATGAGTGAAGCCAGAGTGCATAAGAGAGGAGGTGGAGCTGCCATTTTGTTTAATGACTCCCTCCAATGCAAAAGATTTCTTATGGGAATTTTGCTTCTTTTGAATATGTGGATCTTCAGCTGAATTCCTCTTCTCGAGCTATTTTTCTAAACATCTACAGGCCCCTAAATACTGTGCAAACTTTTTTGATGACTTTGGTGAACTGCTGTCTATAATCTGTGTTGACTTTGACTGTGTGGTTATTGTTGGTGATTTTAACATCCATGTTGACAACCCCCAGGACAGAGGGACTAAAGAACTGTGTTGTGTTCTTGATAATTATGGACTGACCCAACATGTGACGGAGCCCACGCACAATAAGGGGCACACTTTGGACTTGGTCATCTCCAAGGGTCTGGACATTTCCAAGGTTGTGGTGACTGATGTTGCTCTCTGATCATTCCTGGGTTTTCTTTGAGAGTGCTATCTGTGTGCACACAAATGTTAAAACAGAAGTAATCACAAAACGGCATATCACTGAAAACACTAGTGAAGAATTTATTGAGGCTTTCTCCCCGACACCTGCCCTTCCACAGGTCTCAGTCAATGAGCTTGTGGATGATTTCAGTTCTAAAATTACAAATGTTATTGATGCCATTGCACCAGCCAAGGTGAAGGTGGTCTCTGGTAAGAGAAGATCTCCATGGAGAAATGCCACGCTGGTTAGAACTCAAAAAGAGAGTGTCGAAAAGCTGAACGCAGGTGGCGGAAAGCAAATCTCCAGGTTCATTATGACATCTATAAAGAGAGACTTCGCATTTATAATTTAGAGCTGAGAAATGCAAGGCGGTCCTTCTTCTCTGACATCATCACCAAAAACACTAATAATGCACGTGCTCTGTTACAGGACATATCCTTCACAGGATAACACTTATCCATGCATTTACCTTCAGTCGACTTGACTACTGTAACAGTGTCCTTACAGGGCTCCCTAAGAAATCCATCAGACAGCTGCAGCTGATTCAGAACGCTGCTGCTCGAGTCCTCACTAAGACCAAAAGGTGGATCACATCACTCCAGTTCTGAGGTCTTTACATTGGCTTCCTGTATGTCAAAGAATTGATTTCAAAATCCTGCTGTTAGTTTACAAAGCACTAAATGGTTTAGGGCCAAAATACATTTCTGATCATCTGCTTCGTTATGAACCATCCAGACCTCTCAGGTCGTCTGGGATCAGGTCTGCTTTCTGTCCCCAGAGTCAAAACTAAACAAGGAGAAGCAGCGTTCAGTTATTATGCTCCGTATATTTGGAACAAACTCCCAGATAACTGCAGGTCTGCTGAAACTGTCAGTTCTTTTAAATCAAGACTGAAGACTTTTCTTTTTACCACTGCTTTTATAATTAAATATTTACACGGTGAGAAATGAGTAGGTAGCTGGGTTAGGACGTTTTGGAAGTGAGATTGAACAGAGTGAAGGAAGTGGATCTTAAATCTGGCGCCTGAGTGATTTGCAGGAACCTCTGTCCACCTGTAAACGTGCAGGTGGGTCCAGAGTATAACTGGATCAAAGGGGCCTGCTGACAGACATGTCCTGGTTTCAGCTGTAGTGTCCGAGGGTTTTGGAGTTTCAGTGGACCCAAAGATTGCTGTGGACCCGAGTACAGACCAGCTAGAGAGAGTAGATTAAGTGTACTTCTGTGTTTGTTCTCTTTTCAGAATGATTGTAAATTACCTATATATATATGTATATCAGCTATACCTATACAATTATTTGCTCAACCTCTCAGCCTGTTTTTATTTATTTAACTCTTTTAACCCTGATTATACACTACACTGTAACTTTTACTGTCCTGTTTTACCCTGTTTTAATGTGTATGTTGCTTTTAAACTTTTTTATGTTTCCCTGTTGCTTTTATGTTCAATGTAAAGCACTTTGAATTACCTTGTTGTTGAAAGTTGCTATACAAATAAACTTACCTTGCCTTACCTCTAAAAGAAATTGTGACATCACATCAACATTAATATTTATATCCAAGGATGTGTAATTTTATTCCATCCATAGGGGACATGCACAGCAACATTTGCCATAATTAGGACGTCATTTATTTATTTATATATAAATGAACCAGAGTCTGATACATGGCTGCCATCCTTATGAAAACATCTGAGTTGAAATCATGAATCTTGTTCATCAGCAATAAACCTAACAAATACTCACACATTACAGATTTATATGCACAGTTCCCACAATCGTGTTGAGAACACAAACAGCTCAAGACCGTCGTTCAACACATGAATGCAGCAATAATTAGAATCCTACAATAGATTTTATTCTGCATGATGAGTACTTTTATTTAAAGCAAAGTATTTGTACACTGTGGTATTAGTACTCTTACTGCAGTAAAAGCTGTGAATACTTCTTCCATCACTGCTCCCACAGGAGGAAACAACAAACGTTTCCTCAGAGTCAGTTTTCCTCCTCAAATGTGAAAACTTCACTTAATCATCAGAAGTAAGAAATAACAGGAAGCTGAACCAGGAAGGAGAAACAAGCACACTGAGACGTTCACATGCTGTTTGGATCGCCATAGCAACACACAGGAAGTGGGATCAGACTCAGTGACATGTTATTGACAGCTTCAGAAGCAAATATTAAAAAGGAGCAGACAGAGCCATGAAATCTGAGCTGGTATTAATAAAGAAAGTAGCAGAGCTTCACACCTCCTGCAGCTTCATGACTAAAGTCAAACAGAAAGATGTGGAAACATGAGGTCAGAGAAGTGAGTGAGATACAGTCACAGTGATAGAAAGCAAAGCAGCAGCACTTCTGCAGACTGCAGTCAGCAATTAGATGCCTCACTGAAACACTGAACTCAGACACATCTAAGGTACTTTTATTGTCACATACATGTGAAATTCAAAGGGAGCGGTGGGCAGCGCCCCTGGACCAACTCCAGATCTATATCAGTGTCTGGTCAAAGGCACTGCCTGGAAACGTGTTTTTGATGGTGGGGGAAATCCGGAGCATCTAGAGCAGCGGTTTTCAATAGGTGAGGCGCGCCTCCCCTGGGGGGCGCCAAAGAGCGACAGGGGAGGCGCGAGTCAGTTTATAATACGCGGGTGAGAAATCCGTTCTCTTTCCCCGCCACACCCCGTGATGGACTGAGCCTGCAGGAAGAGGAGGCCCTGGTCGAGCTCAGCTCGAATATGGACTTGAAGCAGAGACTGGGAGAAATGCCGATCACGCGTTTCTGGTTTTCTGTGGAGAGATCTCCAGTAAGGCTACGAAAGTGCTAATCCCCTTCACCTCCACCTACTTGTGTGAGTGTGGGTTTTCCACACTGACCCTGATTAAAAACAAATACAGATCAAGGCTGCAGGTGGAGGACGACTTGCGTTTATTTCTCTCTGGAGTGCAGCCCCGCATCGAAAACCTCTGTGCATCAAAAGCGCGGCCTCATTGTTCCCACTAATATGGACGATTAAATTGAAACTCACGTGTTGTCTTGAATGCATAAATTGGTTGGTCCATAGAGGGTTGATGCCGCTCTTGTAGCGCAAATGACATGAATGGCGCATTTTGTTTGTTTAAACCTTTTTGTTCAAAAAGGTTTTTGATCGTTAAAAAAAATTCATGAAAAATATGTGAATCTGTTCGATCTGAAAACATGCCTTCAATGCAGTTGACTGTTAAATGTTGTGTTCTGTGAACAAACAGCGTTGTCGTTCATTGATCAGGTAGAGCTGTCCATTGTGCTGATTTTGTTCGAGACGCTTTTTCAACCGTCAGGTGTCGTCGTTGAAGAATGTCAGTAACCAAACAGTTAACTGGAACCATTGATTTCCAGTTTGATTGATTAGTATTTTTTAGTAAGTCAATGGGACCAGTTTACTGTTTGGTTACTGACATCAAAATATTTTCCTTTGTGTTCAGCAGAAGAAAGAAATTCATACAGGTTTGAAACAACTTGAGGGTGAGTATATGATGACAGAATTTTCATTTTGATGTGCATCCCTTTAAGCATGTTTTGTTGACTTGTGGTTAGGCATATGCTACTGATGTTCAGTGATTTTAAAAGTAGCCTCAATTAGGCCTGCATGAAGTTGGAAATTATTTGCTGTTGCAAAGAATCATTTATGAATGCACTTAAAAAAAATAAAATAAAATGTCTTCAAATAAAATTTAAAAAAAGATTTGTTGTTGATCAGACAATCAGTTGTTATTGAAACTCATCATTGCCTGGAACACACAAAAGATGGCATTTACTGCAGTGGCGTGGGTTAGGGCAGGCAGACAGAGTTTTGGGGAAGGGGGGGGCTCAGCTGTTCTTACCTACTCTAAGGGAGGCTCACATTCACCCAATTTGAAAACCCCTGATCTAGAGGAAATCCACACAGAGATGAGGAGAACATGCAAACTCCACACAAAAGTGTTTTCCTCCCTGTACACCAACTGCTGCACCTCCATCCACCAGTCCGTCAAGCTCCTGAAGTTTCGCGGATGACACCATCCTCATTGGCCTCATCTCTGGTGGGGATGAGTCCATCTGGTGACCTGGTGCAGCCAGAATAGTCTGGAGCTCAACACTCTGAAGACAGTGGAGATGGCGCAATGGATAAGACTATGCCTTTGGTGTGAGAGACCTGTGTTCAATTCCCACTGAGACCCATCCACCATTGTGTCTCTGAGCAAGACACTTAACCCCTCGTTGCTCCAGAGGCCTGCGACCTCTGACATATATAGCAATTTTAAGTCGCTTTGGATAAAAGCATCAGCTAAATGAATAAATGTAATGGTCGTGGACTTAAGGAAGAGCCCAGCCCCATCATTTTTTATATCATATTTTACTGACCGTTCCCATTTTATTTCTGTGTGGCTTTAAGTCTGAGACTTGCTCTCTGCTTACTGGTGTTCCTCAGGGATCAGTTTTAGGCCCTCTACTCTTCAATATTTATCCATCTCCACTTGGGCATCTGCTGCAATCGCTTGGCCTCAATTTTCACTTTTATGTTGAAGATACCCAAATCTACATTCCCTCTAAATCTGGTGCTTGATGCTTGTTAGCTTCCTGGTTGTATTTTTTGAGATAAAAGCATGGATGAGCAATAACTTTCTTTTCCTGAACAGCGGAAAAACTGAAGTTATGATTATGGGTTCCTGTCATGAAATTCACAAAGCGGCTCCACTGTCCCTGTTTGTTGATGGCTCTGTTCCAGAGGCCCAAAGTAAGATGAGGAACCTTGGTGTAATTTTTGACACAAGATTCGCCTTTGATTTTTTTTTTGTTCAGAGCACTGTGAAGGCATCCTTTTTCCACCTCAGAAACATAGCCAGACTATGCCCAATGCTAAATTTATCTGTCGCTGAAAAGCTGATTAATTAATTTGTTGTCACACGGCTGGATTACTGTAACACCGTTTTAGCCAGAGTTTCTAAAACCACAATTAACAAATTGAAATATGTTTAGAACTCTGCTGCCCTGATTCTGACAGGAACCAGGAAATCTGACCATATTACTCCCATCTTGAAGTCCTTACACTGGCTCCCAGTCAGGTTCCGTGTCGATTACAGGATCATGATGTTGACATACAAGGTATTACACGGCTTGGCTCCACAATACTTATCTGGCTCATTATTCCCTTATACGCCGAATCGTAGACTGCAATCATCACAGTTTTATCTGTTAAAATCTATGGGTGACAGGGCCTTTTCTGTTTATACTCCTTCACTCTGGAGCTCTCTTCCTCCAGAACTCAGGGAAGCCCAGATTCTTGGCACTTTTAATGTTCTTCTCAAGACAAACTTTTTTATACATGCATTATGCATTCGATTGATGATGACTGATGTCTTTTATGATCGTTTTATATTATTTTTATTATTAATGTTGTTGTTTTTGTTTTCATTAACTTATTTGTTGTATTTTCTGTGGATTGTGATTTTATGTACAGCGCTTTGAGAAGCTGCTTTTAAAGGTGCTCTATAAAATAAAGTTTATTTTTTATTATTATTAATATTATCATCCTGTGTGACTCTGTAGTCGCCACTGTGGACTCTTTCCACTTCCTGGTCACCATCATCTCCATGGAGTTGGTCGTGGACCAAGGAAGTAGAAGACGAAGCTGACAGCTTTAATCTGATCATAGTGCCTCAGCCTGCTCTGGTTGTCATAGTAACACCATCCTGTAATCAATAATCAGTCAGCGGCTTCTTATCAAACTAAAGTTCATTAGAAATGCAGTTAAAAGAGGAAATCTACAGACCACAGAGTGTCGACATCGTCTCTAAAGGACAAAATGAAGTTCAGACAGGGACGGAACCAGTATGCTGAGCCACCAGGGACCAGAGCCAGTTTAAACCAGTTACAAACCAGCTCAACACCAGTTCTAAACCAGTTTAACACCAGTATAAACCAGTTATAAACCAGTTATATACCAGTATAAGCCAGTTTGAAGCCCCGGGTGCTGCAGTCAGAGAGAAACCTGGTGGAGCAGAGGTCAGGTGGTCTCAAACATGGCAAAAGGTAAAAAGGATAGGAGCCAGGCTCAGACTCTCAGCTTATTTTAACATGATTTATTAAGGCAAAATAAAGTGAACACAAACTTCCAATGATGATGAGGCAGGCAGGCGAGAGGAAAACCAGGGGTGGAGTCCAAAACACAAACATGTTGAGAGGAAGAGACCTGCAGGAATGAAGTCTGGATGAATCCAAATGCAATAATCCCCAGAAAAGAGGTCCAGGGTCTCCAAACGGAGTAACAACAAAGAACTGGACTAACAACTAAGACCTGTGTACACACACAAGGTGGCAGGGAGATTAAACACAGGTGAGACACATCATGGGCGAGTTCAGCGCAGACAAAACGTATCAAAATGTTTTTGTCAACAGAAACGGTGCTCCCCTGAACACTCTGTTGTGAACGCTAAGTGCACTGCATTTTCGTGCCTTTTTCACGCCGTTGTGTTTACAAACTTCTTGCAGCTGATTGGGTAACACCTGAGACACACCCACCAAACGGGAGCAAACATACCTCGAAGAACGCTATGCTAACGCTTGAAGGAAACCTGTCGTTCAATCAGAAAACATTGCAAACCGGCGCAAAACGTTTTGAGATTGAACTCGCCACTGGTAATCACAGGGAAGACACAGACAGGAAATAAAGCCAGACACCAGAGACATTTCAAAACACGAAACAACATCAACATTTCCTTTAATCCACGTTTTACAGCAACACGTTGAAGTTTAACTGACACGAAGTCGTCAGTTTGACGTGAAGCATTGTTTCAATAAAGTTTGGTTCAAATTCTGCGATGGCATCAGATGTAAAGCAGAGCTGGACTGGAAGAAGACTTCAGACTGGGACTCTAACATCAGCTCAGGACAACCTCCACATTCATTCTTTGTCCTGCTGGAGTTAAACACTTCTGCTGTGCAGAAAAGAAACCAAACACACAGCCCAAAGGGAGAAATGGGCTCGGACTGAACTCCAGTGTGACCACTGTCTGATCCACCGGTCAAACTGGAAACATGGCCGACAGAAAACCCTGATTCTGTGACAGAGACTCAGTCATCTGAGGACTCTTCACTGAGAAACTAAAGACAGATAAATTTACATTTATCTGACGCTTTTATCCAAAGCGACTTACAATTGCTATACATGTCAGAGGTCGCACCACCTTTGGAGCAACTAGGGGTTAAATGTCTAGCTCAGGGACACAATGGTGCCAAAGGCATACACTTATCCATTGCGTCATCGCCACCCCAAATGAGCTCCACCTCTTCCTGTACGCAGATATACACTGACAGCACATGATGATCAGAGCAGAGAGGAGGCAGACGGCCAGAGAGACGGTCTACCTGGACATGGATCACCTGTTGGTGCTGCTGCTGCTGCTGTGGAGCTCAGGTAGGACTTTAAACAGCATGTGTTAGAATTCAGATCTCTTTATTGGATCAGGGAGAAAATCAATATGAAAGGCTGTTTAGGGTGAAAACACCGAAACACCTGCACAGTATTTAGGTGGCCTGGAGATATTTAGAAATATAGTTGGAGGAGAGGAATTCAGCTGAAGAGCCACAGATTCAAAAGAACATTAAACTTAATGGCAGCTCCCCTCCTTTCTGATGCTTCACTCATAGAGCTGAAGGTGGGGGGGTAGACTGGATAAGATCAGCTGGTGTCCTGGTCTAACCAAGGCTCAACTAAAAACAGGAAGTTAAGATCGAGCCTGAAGATAAAATCACTGGTTAAAAAGATAAAACATGGAGTTGTGTGTGAGTGATGTGACTTGTAGTGACAGATTGTGTATTTAGGCAACCACATGCACATTTATCATGTGCTCACAGATTGAAGATCAGATGGATCAGAATATTTAGTTCAACAGCACGAGAGGAATTTAATGCTCGTGCATCACATTTCATTTCTGCGCTTCAGCTTCATATATTTCATATACATCCTCTCTTTGTCTGCTTCTTCGCATGAAACCTCCTAAACTTCACTTTGTGATCCATAATATGCAAAGATCTTCTGGCTCGTGAAATACAATCAACTCTTTTGAGACTTGCACCTCAACACACGTGTTCTGACCAGATTATTATACATTCATTTTTCTGACAAAATAGCCAACCTGTTCCTGTTACACTCCATATCAAGCTCTTAAACTGTAAACTTGATATTTAAACATGAAGCTCAAGAAGTGCACTGAGGTCTGACACTGTCCCATCATGAAGGAGCATAAAAACATCTTCCACAGTCTCACATGCTCTCACACTGCACATCAATTTAGTGAAAAGCGGCTGATAACATGCAGAACTGATAACCTGCGGCGTGAATCACATCCCCCCAACTGATGCAACACCAGTGATAGTAATCAAGCAGACCTGCACTAGAGCTGCAGACATTAAAACATAAAACATAACAAGTTACAATGAGAATGAGTAACACGAGATCATAAAATATCAAACTTTCATAAATATTTACCACAAGTTATAAATGACAAGGATCATCAGAGTAATCAGTCATAACATCTACAGCCAGAATTGCCAGCTTCCATGTCATTTCAAGTACTTTGAAAGCAACCAGTGGAACCGGCTCCTGAAGATTCAGGACATTTTGCAGCTGATTCTAAGCAGAGCCGCATACTGAAACGTGCCCTTTTCCCCAATTCAGCCTGGACATGAAGGACAGACAACAGTAATAAGTCTTCAGAGCCAATGACAATATCTTGCTGTGCCTTTCTTTTGGATGTAGATTTGTAGGTCTGGGGAAGCAGACCAAGAAACAGCTATGTAAATAATAATGTGCCAGTGATTAACAATGCAGACCGACCAACCCGATCACAAGGAGCAATGATGAGTAAGAGCTCTAAAGTGTGGGATGAACCTCGAGCTCCATGGTAAACAGTATCCAACAGTTTCAGGCTCTGAATGCATGCATGCATGTATATAACATAATAGTCCAGCACTGACATAAAAGTGGCAGCAACTTTTCCTGTCTCCTGTTGGCCTCAAAGGAAAAACACGACTTGTTTCTAAAATAAAAACCCAGTTTCAGCTTCAATTTTTTTGGCCAATTGCTTAATGTGAGGTTTAAAAGAAAGAGAATCATCAGTTTGACAGATGAGGTACGTTTGTTCACTCATAATTTGATTTAATGATGCCTTGCAATAATTTCTTAATGTTTGATTTTACTTTTCTCTAATCAGCCAATCACTGAATAGCATTTATTTCTCTTTGTCTTTTTTTAGTGTAAAGTGAGGAATCTAATGCTCTAATCTAATCTAATGTTAAAGCAGTAAAAACTGACTTGACCTATTGTGCTTTATGAACATATTATTAAAATACAAAAATACACATTACAAACTGCACACATTGGAGTGGCCTTTTATTGTGAACAGCCTAAGGCCTAATATTGTGGCCAGCCTAAAGCCTGTGCAATCCCCATGCTCTCTGATCAGCATCTTGATATGCCTCACCTGTGAGGTGGACAGATTATCTCAGCAAAGGAGAAGTGCTCACTAACACAGACTTTGACAGATTTGTAAACAATATTTGCGGGTGTTGCTGGCTCTGGAGCTGTGGAGTCTGGATCTGTGGTTGGGAGTCTCCTGCTGCCCCCGTGTTCCTGCTCGACGCCCTCTGCTACAGTTGCAACTGCTGTTACTAGTCCTATTGCTATTATTACTGTTATTATTATTATCATTAACATTACTATAAATATCTGTACCATTTTTCATTCAGTCTATAGCAACATTACCTTTACTGTCTGTACCTCTATGTGTATACTGTGTAGGCTGCCTCCCTCTGCTCTCTCTCTCTTGCTCTCTCTCTCTCTCTCTCTCCCCTCACCCCCAACCGGTCGAGGCAGATGCCCCCCACCCTGAGCCATGGTTCTGCCTCGAGGTTTCTGCCTCTTAAAGGAAGTTTTTCCTTGCCTGTGTCAGCCTAGTGCTGCTCTTGGTGGGAATTGTTGGGCTTCTGTAAATAACTTCAGAGTTCGGTCTAGACCTGCTCTTTATGAAAAACGCTGTGAGATAACTGTTGTTGTGATTTGAGCTATATAAATAAAATTGAATTGAATTGAATTTGGGAGAAAGAGGCCTTTTGTGTACATAGAGAAAGATCGTTGAGTTCAGCTCATGATGAGTAGGGGCAAAACAAAAGGGTTGCCTTTATATTTTCTTCAGGGTATATAACAGTGCGATTAATCAAATAAAATTGAATAATGAATTCTAAGGTAGTGTATTGCACATTTTTAATTTAAATGTACTGCTATATACACAAAAGTGCAATAATGTGGTTTGAGTTGGAGTTAGTAATGATATTGATTCTCTTTTGGTATGTGTGCTGGGAGCTGGAGATAGGAACAAGAGTACTCAATCTAGAGTTCAGCCTATTTACAATTTGAAACATAAGGCAGGCATTATGATTTTGATTTAGCTCAGCTAGTCTCAATAACTCAAAGCGTTAGAATAGAGGGCTGGTGGGGAATTTATCTCTGACCAAAACAAAGCCCGTATGGCTTTTTTGTTTTGCAAAGATACAAGTTTTTTAAGATGACTTTTAAAGGTGTTGCACCATATCACATTACAGTATTTAAGATGTGGTTCAAAGAGAGTTTTGTACAAAATGAGAAGGGCAGACAGAGGAAGAAAATCTCTGATCTTATAGAACAAGCCAACGTACTTTAATAGCTTGCTTACAAGATGGTCAATATGAAATTTAGTGGAATGCACTCTTTTTATCACCTGCCCATTAATTTTAATCAGGCTGTGAGCAGTGTAGTTGGTTTTTTTTGTTTAATTTGAAAAAAATTAATTTGTTTTGTTGACATTTAGTGACTTTTTTTACATTTAAACCAGGAGTCAACTTTGGTTAGCTCTGAGTTGACTATATATTGTAGAGTATGTGGGTTCCTGTGTGATGTAAATAAATTTTTATTATTATATTAAATATTTTAGAAGAATTTATAAAGTCATTTATATAGAGAATGATGAGTGGCCCCATATATGGAGCCCTGGGGAACCCCAAAATTTATGGTCTTGCAAGTAGAGTTGAATTCAAATTAGTTTTATTGGCATGACTGTGGAACAATATTGCCAAAGCATCATACATACTACATAAGAATAATCAACCCCATACATTTAATTAAACAAGAAATTAAAGTATAAAGTAATCAAATCGTATGTGTGTTTGTGTTAAAAAAAATTCAAAATTCAAAATAAAAAATAAATAAAAAATAAATATTAAAAATTAAAATAAAATAAATAAACAGTAAGCGTGTGTGTGTGTTAAAAAATCTTAAAAATAAATACATAAAACCGTAAGCGTGTGTTAAAAATAAAAATATATTTAAAAATTTAAATTAAATAAATAAATGAAACAGTAACGCGTGTGTATATATATTAATAGACAAAGCATTTTGTTAATTAACTGATTAAAAAAATAATAAATTTAAAAAAAATCAGTATCAAATGTAAAATAATAGATTGAAAATCTGTCCAATTATTTATCAGTCTGAGGTTCCACTGGTTGTCCTCACTTCATGGCATGTGGAGACATATTTTGCAGCAATTAATTCACATTTGGGCATTTCTCCCAGTAAACAGGGGAGTTTCTGTGTCTGATATGAATTTGAATTCAGGGTATATATGGGAAATGTTTGCAAAGTGTTTTTGTCTTAGTGTTTTATATTTGGGGCATGAGGTTAGAAAATGCAACTCTGTCTCTACCTGTCGTCTGTCTCTACCTGTCGCCTGTCTCTACCTGTCCTCTGTCTCTACCTGTCCTCTGTCACACTGTCCTCAGAGTCTGTCCTCTTGTGGTAGCCAGCTCTGTCTGTGGCGACCCTTTTCTATGTCCAGGCTGTGTTCACTCAGTCTGGAGGTTGTCAACATTTTCTTATTTTGGGACATTTTATTGTACTCAGGCAATTTGCCAGTGAGAAAACTCTTTTTAGGTGAGTTATGATCATCAACATAGACATACTGTTCCCTCTCATATAGATAACTTCTGAACAATCCAAATGCTAGACCTCTGATACCATAGTGCTGTAATTTATGCTATAAGATATCAAAGTCAGTGGTGTCAAAAGCTTTTGATAGACCCAGAAAAATACCAACACCACATTTTCCCTCTTCAATACAGTCATCAATTTGTTCTATTAGGTCGAGTATTGCCATACAAGTTGTGCTCTTATTTCTAAAACCGTATTGAGAGGGAACAAGAATATCCAGTTAATCAAGATAACCACTAAGTCTATTGTGTACTACTTTCTCCATTACTTTAGAAAAGTGGGTAGATTTGATATGGGCCGGTAATTGCTCATATCATTTCTGTCGCCTGATTTCAAAATTGGGATTATCTTAGCAATTTTTGTCATTTTAGGTACAATGCCAGTAAGTAAAGAAAGATTAATACAATGAGCCAGTGGCTCAACAATGACGTTCACAATGGCCTTCATGATCTTACTACATACATTCCATCCACACCAGCAGAGAATGAGCTCCTCAAGTCCAGAATGATCTTGAGGAGTTCAGTACTATCCGTTAGTATCATAAAAAATGAATCAGTGTAGCTTCCAGAAAGAAAATCCTTAAAGGTGGCACCCTGGGGTTGACTTATCTTTTAGACAGATTTATGCCTATTAAGGCAAAATGATCATTACAAATCTGTGCAAGATCACCTTTGGCATCACCAAGGTCAGGTAGAGCAGTCGATTTATGTCTCCGATTGAGAACTTCATTTAACATATTCCATAACCTCCAGCAGCCCGCCTCGAAGATTTGAACAATTCTGTATGATGACTTCTTTGCTTTTTCTTATGATCTGCTTTAATTTATTTTTATATGAAATATATTTCATATATATATATTTCTTTATTTGAGCTAGAAGGATTTTTTATGTAGGATTTGTAAAGTCTACCTTTATATTTAATAGACTTTAAGATTCCCTTTGTAATCCAAATGTTTTGGAGGGTAGTGCTGCATTTTGACAGTCTTCTTTGTGGATTGTGTCCTTGATGGCAACTTGAATAATCTTTATCAGACTGTCATATGCAGCCTTAGACATATCAATGTTATAGTCACCCAGGAGTATAAAGTCTTTTTTAACTTATTCGCTTTGTATTATAGATCTTCCAATTTACAGCAAAGGGTGTGAAGATCAGAGTCTGGTGGACGATAGAGGACACCGACAATAAATGTTTTGTCATAATTGTTTATCTCCATAAATAAAGACTCACAGTGGTCATCCTCTAAATAAAATTCACAGGAATTTACTTCTCTTAACATAAAGACAGACCCCTCCACCTGTTCTGTTTGGTCTATTCTTAATGTGTAGATTATACCCATCAAAGTTAAGTAAATTAACATTTGAAAAGTCATTGAGTCATGTTTCACTACACCCAATAACATCAAAATGACAGCTCAAGTTAGATAATAGGAAGGCTAAATCAGAATGATGTTTGTTAAAGCTTCTAATGTTTAGATGTAACAATGAATAATTATATATATTATTAAATTATCAGGGTCAAGTTGTATTGCCAACCATATCAATGCAGTGCTGAAAATCTCCAACGATATTAAAATCATCAAAACTCATAATGGAAACAATGTGTGCAACAGAGACATTGCTGCCGGTAGGTCTAAGACCGCACTACATTCCTAGAGAGTTCTCCTACACCATTGCTGTTATTGTTTACCTTCCTCCGCGTGCTGAAACAGAGACCGCGTGTGACATAATTCACACCGCCATCGGGAGACTGCAAACACAACATCCAGACACATTCATCGCCATCTCTGGCGATTTTTCTGTGACACTAGACTCCACACTGTCAGACTTTCAACAGTTTGTACGCTGCCCCACCAGGAAGAACAGGACTTTAGACCTCCTGTATGCCAACATGAGGGAAGCTTACATTTACACTGCTTTGCCCCTACTGGGAAAGTCTGATCATAACCTGGTCCTGCTCACGCCACAGTACAAACCACAGATCCAGAGACAGTCCATGACCAAATGCTCCTTCAGGAAATGGTCTCCTGAGGCAGAGGAGCCTCTGAGAGACTACTTTGAATGTACTGACTGGAGTGTCCTGCAGGAAGCACATGGTGAGGACATCGAGGGGATCACACACTGCACTACTGACTACCTGAACTTCTGCATGGACATTGTGGACCCCATCAGAACAGTACACTGCTTCCCAAACAACAAGCCCTGGATCACCAGTAATGTCAAGGACATACTGAACAAGAAGAAGAGGGCATTCAAGGACGGTGACAGAGATGAGCTGAAGCGCGTACAGGAGGAACTCAAGATCCACCTGAGAGAAGCGAAGGAGGACTACAGGAAGGAAGGTAGAACAGAAGCTGCAGCACAACAACATGAGGGAGGTCTGGGATGGCATGAAAACCATCACAGGCAGCAAGAAGAAGTGCAGTATTGCAGGAGATGGGGATGCTGGGAGAGCAAACCAGCTAAACCTGTTCTTTAACAGGTTTGATACTCCAGTTCCCACAACCAGTGATGGCCCACTTCACACCCCTCATGTCCATCACCTCCCCCAATGCCACCACCATGTCCATCACCACCTCAGACTGTAGACCACCCCCGCCCTCCACACACATGGACAGTTCAACATCCCTCCCCACCACCATCAAAAAGGATCAGGTGAGCAGAGAGCTGAGGAGGCTCCGTCCAAGGAAAGCAGCAGGCCCGAACAGAGTGTTTCAAAGGATGCTTAAAGCCTGTTCTGCTGAACTGGGGGAGCCACTCCAGCATGTCTTTAACCTGAGCCTACAGCTCGGGAGAGTCCCAGTGCTCTGGAAGACTTCATGTCTCATCCAAGTTCCCAAGAAAAAACACCCCAGGGAGCCAGGTGACTTCAGACCAATAGCACTGACATCACACATCATGACGACATTCCCAGGGACCCAGGTTCACATTGCACAAGATCCACTGCAGTTTGGATAACAGGACGAGGTGGGCGTGGAGGATGCCATCCTCTATCTGCTCCACAGGGCTTACTCACATCTGTGTTGTTTGCAGCGAGCCTGCAGCACTATAAACAAGATGATCAACTTGGGAGGGACTGAAATTAGCATAAGAGTCCTCTTTTATTTTATGACCTGATAGTGAATTTAGAGTCGATGGGATCGCGATCCTTAAATTTAGCTATAGCCTATCAGACAGACATCTTGTATAGAAATTTTTGCCCAATGGAGGGTAGTTCAGCAATACAAGCTCAAAAGTTATCAAACAGTGGTCAGATAAAGAGGGATTCTGTGGGAACACTATTAAATGTTCAATTTCAATACCATATACCAGAACAAGGTCGAGGGTGTGATTAAAACAGTGAGTCGGTTCATGAACACTCTGAGAGAAGCCAATTGAATCTAATAGAGAGACAAACGCAGTACTAAAGCTGTCATTCTCAGCATCCACATGAATATTAAAATCCCCTACAATAATAACTTTGTCCGTTTTAAGGACTAAAGTTGACAAAAACTCTGCAAATTCAGTACACTATAACAAATAGAATTGGTTGCAGTGATTTCCAGCTTGGGTGTGAAAGACTCAGAACAAGGCTTTCAAATGAGTTATAATTTAGTTTAGGTTTAGAGCTGATTACTAGGCTAGAGTCAAAGATAGCTGCAACTCCACCTCCTCGGCCTGTGCTTCGAGGAATGTGAGTATTCATATGACTGGGAGGGTGGATTCATTTAGGCTTACATATTCTCCATCACCCAGCCAGGTTTCAGTAAGACAGAATAAATCAATTTCATAATCTGATATTAGTTCATTTACTAGTACACCTTTAGAAGAGAGAGATCTGATGTTTAAGAGTCCACATTTTACTCTCCCATTTGTTTGCACTATTGCTCTTGTGGTTTTAATTTTTCTGAGGTTTTTATGCACAGCTCCTCTTCTGTTTACCTTTGATTTAAATAATTTCAATGGTCGGGGACAGACACCGCCACTATAGGGTTTTCACTAAGTAACTCCTGGAACGGAGGAGCAGAGAAGTGTGTTAGACTGCGACTCTGCCTCCTGGTCTCAACTCTGGGTTGTCATGGATTTGGTCCGGTAATAAAGTTGGCCAGATTTCTAGAAATGAGAGCTGCTCCTTCCCAAGAGGGATGGATGCCGTCTCTCCTAATCAGACCAGGTCTTCTCCAGAAAGTCTGCCAATGATCTACAAAGCCCACATCGCTTGCTGGACACCACCTCGATAACCAGCGGCGGAATGACGACATGCGGCTATACATGTCATCACTGGTCAGATTGGGCAGGGGTCCAGAGAAAACTACAGTGTCCGACATTGTTTTTTGCGTGATGAACACACCGACTCAACATTAATCTTAGTGACCTCCGACTATGTAACCAGGAGTCATTACCGCCGACTTGAATAACAATCTTACTGTATTTACAGTACGCTTATCCCAGGGGTCGGCAACCTTTAACACCCAAAGAGCCATTTGAACCCGGTTTCCACGGAAAAGAAAACACTGGGAGCCGCAAATACTTTTTTGACAATTAAAATAAAAACCCGCATTTATTTAAAAAACAACAACAACAACAACTTCCCTTTCATGCTTCGGGTTCACCCCAGCCATACACTAATTAGTGCTTTGACTACCCTTTTGAAGATGGGCTATCTTATCTAAAATGAAGATAACACTGTATATATTGCTTTTTCTTACCTTTACACTTTTGTATAAACAACTATAGTGTGTTTCTTATGAAACCGAAATCCATGAAGTGCTACAGAGAAAATTAAATTTTATCTATGTAATGAACACATTTTGAATTCTTGAAAAATAATAATGTCTGAATGTCTCTTTCGAACTGTACCTCCTCTGTACCTTATGTACCTTATCAAAATAATTCAGAGTTTAGCATGTTTGATATCATTTTAAACAGATAATAATATAAGGACAATTCTTAACAATATTTCACACACACTCTAAAATGTCACTTAAAGTTTAATATTTTATTCATTTACCTACAACACTATTTTCATCTTTTTACACTTTTGTCTTTTCATTTGTTACTAGTATTGTTTTTAATATCTAGTTTATTATTATTATTATTTGTTTTTTAAGGTGTTTGTCTAATTTTTTGAACAGATTGCACTTGGAGATGAAATCATTTACAATAACATGTTGGAACATTCAAGGTCTGAGATCATCAGCTTTTGGTTTAAAGAGCAGAAATCCAGATTTTAATAGAGAGTTAAAAGACTCTGACATCATAGTTTTACAGGAGACATGGTGCAGAGAAGATGTTTCCACTGGTCGTCCTCACGGCTACACTGACATTATTATACCATCAACAAAAAATCCCACAATAACCCAAGGCAGAGATTCAGGAGGCCTCATTATATGGTGTAAATCAGAACAGAGCCAGTCCATCACACTTATTAAAAAAGAAGAATCTTATATATAGTCCCACTGTAGTCCCAATGTAGTCCCACTTCGATCAGTGGGCTCTATCACGTGAGGAGCTGCTAACGGAAATGTGAAAGTGCCCGTTAGAAAAAAGACCTTTAGACAGTCGGCTTTTACTGTCCAGGGTGCTAAGCTCTGGAACTCCTTGCCCACCGAGCTGAAGCAGGACTTAGATCTGGGGGCTTTTAAAAATGAACTAAAGCGTATTTTAAAAAGAGATCAATTATGCAATCATTGATAGTTTGCGATCACATGCACATTTCTTTATGCAATGTTAGATTTAAGTAATGATCTTGTAAATGTAAATGTATTATTTTTGTACTTTATGTATGTACAGGTATGCGAAAAGCCCATCTGGGGACGGACATTGCAAATTAGCCTTGGCTATAAATGTTGTAGTGTGGTGCATGTTGATTGTTCCCACTTGTCCCTGTCAAATAAATAAATAAATAAAAATATATGGTTGAAAATTAACAAACAGATGATCTGTGCCGAGCAACATGTCTACATGTGTGCCATCTATATACCTCCTTCAGAATCCCCCTACTACAACTCAGATATTTTCTCTATTCTTGAGGAGGAAGTTAATCATTATAAAACCATGGGAAATGTATTACTCTGTGGGGACTTGAACGCTCGAACAGGGGAAAGAGCGGACACTATGAACACCCAGGGAGACAAACACTTACCTGGAAGCACCTGCTTCCCCCTCCCTGAATGTCCTGCTAGAAAGAGCTTTGACAAACTTACTAATACAAGCGGTATGCAGCTTTTACAGCTCTGCCTTACGCTGGGTCTGTACAGAGTCAACGGCAGGCTACGAGGAGACTCTCTGGGTTGCTACACTTACAGCTCAGCTCTTGGCAGTAGCACGGTAGATAAATTCTGCTGTGGACAAAATCAATTCAATATTTCATCATCTGGCTTCATTGTCTAATTTGAAAGCCTCCACACCAAAACCTCAAAAAATGAACAATAACAAATGGTTTGACACTGAATGCAAAACCTAAGGAAAACTTTTAAGGAAATGATCAAATGAAAAGCATAGGGACCCAGATAACCACAGCATACGCTGTCAATATGAGGCCACTCTGAAACAATACAAGTACACCCTAAAAACTAAGAAAGAACAACACAGCAAGAAGCAGCTCTGTGAAACTGAGGAATCCTTAGAGTCCAACCAGTTCTGGGAGAAATGGAACAACCTAAACAAAACCCAGCAGGATGAGTTGGCGATCCAAGATGGAAATACTTGGATTAATCACTTTAGTGAACTATACAGTAATATTACAAAAAATGATGATCAGCACAAGATATTCACAAAATGGAAAACTCTGGAGGCGGTGATAAAAAACAACCAAAACCCTCTAGATTACCCTGTAACAGAACAAGAATTAACAGAAGCCATCCAGTCCCTGAAAGGAAAAAGGCTCCTCAATGAAATGATCAAATATTCAGACCATAAAATGAGATTGGCTATACTAAAACTATTCAATACTATTCTAACAACTGGAACTTTTCCAGACATCTGGAACAAAGGTTTAATAACCCCAATCCATAAATCTGGAGATAAATATGACCCAAATAACTACAGAGGAATATGTGTATCCAGTAACCTGGGAAAATATTCTGCAACATCATCAATAAAAAACGTGTTAGCTTTGTTGACGACCACAATGTTCTGCATAAATGCCAAATTGTTTTTTTGCCAAATTCCCGCACAGCAGACCAAATATTTACCCTCCAGACTCTAATTGATCAAGAAGTAAACATTAAGAAAAGAAAGGTATATGCCTGCTTTGTTGATTCCATCTGGCACGAGGGCCTTTTCTTTAGGCTACTTGAAAGTGGCATTGGAGGAAAAACATATGACTTGATTAAAAACATGTATACAAAAAGTGAATGTGCCATAAAGATTGGAAACAAACAAACAGCATTCTTCTCCCAGGGTTGGGGAGTGAGGCAGGGATAAGTCCAATTCTCTTCAATCTATATATCAATGAATTAGCAAACCAATTAGAGAGTTCCACGGCACCTGGCCTCTTCCTGAACGACACAGAGATCAGAGGTCTGCTGTATGCAGATGACTTAGTGTTGCTCTCACCTACTAAAGAAGGTTTGCAGCAGCACCTTAACCTCCTGCAGAGACTCTGTCAGACCTGGGCCCTGACAGTAAACACAGCAAAGACTAAGATAATGATCTTTCAGAAACAACACAGAAATCAGATTTCACACAATTTCTATTTAGACACCACTAAACTACAACATACAAAAAAAATACACTTACCTTGGCCTCAACATTACATACACAGGGAACTTCAACATGGCTGTGAAAGTTCTGAGGGACAAAGCAAGGAGAGCTTTCTATGCAATAAAAAGAATCATTATAATATATATTCCAACTGAAATCTGGCTTGAAATTTTCCAATTTGTACTAGAACAGGGTTGGCAACCTTTAACACCGAAAGAGCCATTGAACCCAGTTTCCACGGAAAAGAAAACACTGGGAGCCGCAAATACTTTTTGACATCTAAAATGAAAAAAAACCCTCTTTTAAACCCTCTTGACCTGAATTTAAAAAATAAATTGAGAAAAAAAAGCACTGTGTCACTAAACAATGAAAAATAAATATTTGCAAAATATCTGCATAAATATTTATTTTACCTGGTTAATGGGACTTCTGCTCCTGAACCTCTGCGCACAGCGTCTGCAAATCGGGGCTGTACAAAGTCACTTTCATCTTTACGCAGGACTGTAAGCTGTCATCTGTGAGGCGTGAGCGGTGTTTGTTTTTAATGTAGTTCATGGTGGAGAATAGCTGCTCACATACATATGTGGATCCGAAAATGGACAGGACTCCAAAGGCGTATTTCTTCATGTTCATGTAGGTGTCAGGGATGGCATTCCATGTTTCAAACACGAGTTTGTCCGGTCTTGGAAGGTTCTCAATATCACTCCATTTGTGATTCTGAGCAAGAGCGGCCTTCTGACGGGCAACATCTTCAAGGTCCTCTGTCAAGCGTTTGAATTTGGACACCCACATGTCTTTGTCAGCTATGTCAGCCAGCTCCAGCTCCAGATCAGGTTGACTTACACCTGCAAATGCAGTCACATTTAGCAGGGATAGATCGATGGTCAGGGGAGTGACGGGGAAGGACAGTGTGGTTTTTTCGTCTCTGAGCTCACG
Organism: Lepomis macrochirus; assembly: GCA_024633595.2. Lineage (NCBI taxonomy): Eukaryota > Metazoa > Chordata > Actinopteri > Centrarchiformes > Centrarchidae > Lepomis > Lepomis macrochirus. The sequence continues at coordinate 33,044,076 of JALXJV020000014.1, forward strand.
GAATCGTTTGCCAAACGATTCTTGCATTGTGGTGATTGCAGACTGCAAATACTGTGAATTGATCACCTTGTGAGCTTGTTTGAACTCCTTAAAGAGGGAAGTGAGACAGTGTGCCTCTCTGTAAATCTCTGGCTAAAACTGTCAGTTTACGCTCAAACGCTAACACCTCCTCCAGCATGTGTAGCGCTGTGCTTCCTCTCCCCTGAAGAGTTGTGTTCAGCGTATTCAGGTTCGCTGTCATGTCCACCATGAAGTGCAGCTTTTCCAGCCACTCTGGCTGTTCCAGCTCAGGAAAGGTGAGCCCTTTGCTGCTCATGAAAGTTTTCACCTCTCCCAGACATGCAGCAAAACGTTTCAGCACCTCTCCTCTGGACAGCCACCGGACTCTGTTGTGCAGCAGGAGATCAGAGTATGTGCTCTCCACCTCATCCAGTAACAAACAGAACTGGCAGTGATTTAAACCTTTTGCCATTATTTTTTTGACAATCTGAATGACAACATTCATGACCTCTGTGCATTCTGGAGGAAAAGTTTGCGCGCACAATGCCTCTTGGTGCAGGATGCAGTGAAAAGTCAGCAGCTTTCTATCCAGTGACTTCTGCAGCAAGGCCACAAAGCCCCTGTAGCGCTCCAGTCATACTCAGTGCCCCATCGGTAGCCACTGACACTAGGTGGGTTGTTTTTATTTCTTTGGCTCGTAAACAATCAAGCACAGCCTCACAGATGTCCTCCCCCCGTGTCTGGCCTTTTAGTGGTATCAGCTCAACCATTTCTTCCTGTGGTCCAGCAGAGTTCACATATCGGCAGAACAGCTATTTGTTCAATGTCACTTTTGTCTTTGGATTCATCACAGGCGATTGAGTATGCTCCAGCTGAATTGATGTCTTTAATTTCTGCCATTTTTATGGTTCTGTCTTTGACAGTCTTCGCGAGAGAGGCATCTCTCTGATTTTCTGCACAATTTCATGCTTGTTTTAAAGTCCGCAAATAGGTGTTCTGAAATCTTAAGGAATGATTCTTTCATATAATCTCCATCTGTGAACGGTTTCCCATGCCTGACTATTTCATGAGCGGCCACAAAACTTGCATATGTAGTTGAATTTGCTGACTTCACCCACTTCTTGAATTGATTTTTTTGTCAGATCAGCCTTCCGCATCATTTCCTTAACAACTTTTTTTCTCTCTTCTCCCTCTGGATATTTTTCAGCAAAGGCTCTGTGTGTATTGTTGAAATGTCTTGCGACATTTGACCATTTATTGTTAACCAGTTTTTCTCCACAAATTAGGCATACTGGTAGGCCACTTTCGTCAGAGGTAAATGCAAATGAATCTGCTCAGGCATCATTGAATGTTCTATTTTCTTCAGATATTTTTCTTTTCTTACATTTCTCCATACTTGGCCTTGCTGGGGTAGAAAGTTGCGACAATTGGACGGTGTTTTGGCGGGTATACTGGCTTCCGCGAGTATGACGTTTATTATGAGTGACGAAAAACAATAAAATATATTTATTTTATTAATATTTTAATATTTCAAGATCACAATAATCTTCCAATTTAGTTACTAAAATAATAAAAAAGAACTAACACAAATAAAATACACTTCAATTAAATACTTAGTTTTTGGGGTTTTTAGTCATTTTTTTTCCCAAGCCACTCGAGCACGCAGTATAAGGATGAAAGAGCCGCATGTGGCTCTGGAGCCGCTGAGTTGCCGACCCCTGTACTAGAACCAATAATTCTATATGGCAGCAAAATCTGGGGGCCAAAACTTAATAATGAATTTGACAAATGGGACTAAACAATGATAGAATCTTTCCATACTGAGTTCTGTCAGAGCATCCTGCAGGTGCAGAGAAAACACCAAATAACCTGTGCAGAGCAGAGCTCGGCCAATAAAAAATACAGAAAAGATCAGTTAAAATCAGTTAACCCCCAGACAGACCATCACAAAGCCCTAACATACCAGGAGCTGAAACCAGAGCAGAGTCCCTCAGGCAGCTGGTCCTGAGGCTCTCTGCAGTAACAAGTCCCCAACAGCCTCAGGACAGCAACACCAACTCAAACAGACCAAACCAAATTATCAACAAGCAGAAAGAAAAATGAAACAACCAAAACACAAAGTAAATCACAAAGTTATCTGACTCTAAAAAGAGAATTCACACTGGCAAATTACCTGAGGACAATAAAATGTCCTAAACTAAGAAAAATGTTGACAACATCCAGACTGAGTGAACACAGCCTGGACATAGAAAAGGGTCGACACAGACAGAGCTGGACAGGACAGGAGGACAGACTCTGCTCCCAGTGTGACACAGGACAGGTAGAGACTCAGAGGACAGGTAGAGACAGAGCTGCCCCAAATATAAAACACTAAGACAAAAACTCTTTGCAAACATTTCCCCTGAATTCGAATTCACATCAGACAGAAACTCCCCTGTTTACTGGGAGAAATGCCAGATGTGAAATAATTGCTGCAAAATATGTCTCCTCAGGCCATGAAGTGAGGACAACCAGTGGAACCTCAGACTGATAAATAATGTACAGATTTTCAAATTATTATTATTTTGATTGTTTGATATTTTAGTATTTTTTTTGTTTTTACATTTGATACTGATTTCTTCTTTTTAAAAATTATTATTTTTTGAATCAATTAATAACTTTTTATTTTTGTCTATTAATATACACACACACACATATATATTTTATATAGAAGTGTATATATATTATATATATTTTATATATATATAGACCAAAGAGCTGGTGTACGCCACAGCAACAGTGATCCTAGACATTCTTGGCTATAAGATGAACACCACAAGCCACAAAGAGCATTACCCCCCATGGAGGAGAAGGCTAGAGGCCAAGATCAAGACAACACGAAAAGAGGTTAGTCTTTTTTAATAACAGGTGTAAGGAAGGGGCTACCTAAGAAATACAACAAGCTGTCAATACCTGAGGCTCTGGAGACTGCCAAACAAAGATTCACCGCCCTGGCCACCCACCTAAAGAGATACAAGGGAGAAGCAGAAGCCAGGAGAATAAACCGGATGTTCTCCACTGAACCATGCTAAGTGTACTCTCAGTGGCAGGGTAATAACACAAGATCAGATCCACCCAGTGCTGAAACTGAACAGTACTCAGGGTGTAACAGCAGGGTGTAAGATGCAAGCAGGAAATGTGTACATGGAACGCCATAACCAGGTAGCTGTCATAGTGTACAGGAACATCTGCCACGAGTATGGGCTGGAAGCCCCAAGGTCAAAATGGAAGAAGGAACACGAGAAGCTTGAGAAATACCAAGGGCTGGAAGAGGAGCTAGAAAAGATGTGGAAAGTCAGAGCAACAGTGGTGCCAGTGGTAATCGGAGCACTGGGGGCTGTGACCCCCAAACTGGGAGAGTGGCTACAGCAGATTCCAGGTAAAACATCAGAGGTCTCTGTCCAGAAGAGTGCAGTCCTAGGAACAGCTAAGATACTATGCAGAACCCTCAAACTCCCAGGCCTCTGGTAGAGGACCCGAGCTTGAGGATGACACATACCACCTGCAGGTGATATATATATATATATATATATATATATATATATATATATATATATATATATATATATATTTTTTTTTTTTTTTTTTTTAAATAAACACACATGCTCACAGTTTTATTTATTTTAATTTTTATTATATTTTAAATTTTTTAACACACACACAATTAGTTTTACTTATTTTCTTTTAATTTTAATATATTTTCATTTTTATAACACACACACTTTAATTACTTTACACTTTAATTATTGTTTAATGAAATGTACGGGGTTGATTGTTCTCATGTAGTTTGTATGATGCTTTGGCAATATTGTTGTTACACATTCATGCCAATAAAGCTAATTTGAATTGAACTGAATTGAATTGACAGATGTTTCTGAGCTGATAAAGTGTTTTTTTCTGTCCACTGATATGCTCCAGTCACAGGAATCCAGGCTGGACAACACAACTCAACAGGTAAAGAGAGAAAGAAAAGAGACAGAAAGAATCACAGAAGCAGAATCAGCAGTCAAGTTTTAGTTTAATCTCTTGAGTTCACTTTTTTTACTGATGACTCTCTTGTTTCTGTTCAGAGACTGATGATGTCAGGTTGGTGGGAGGAGCCAGTCGCTGTGCAGGAACACTGGAGCTGAAACATCAGGGGAGTGGAGAACAGTGACTGACTCTGTCTCTGACTGGACCCTGAAGACAGCAGCTGTTGTCTGTAGAGATCTGGACTGTGGCTCTGCTGTTTCTGTAGGAGAGAGAGAGGAGACCTCATACACACTTGTGTGGAGGATCAGGTCTGACTGTGTTCATTCTGGATCTGCTTTGAGGGAGTGTGTATCATTAGCTTCCTCTTCCTCCATCCTGAATCTCACCTGCTCAGGTAAGCCCATCAGTGACATCATCTATGACATCATCTCTGACAGTAATGTACCCAGGTTGACTCACACTCAGCAGCTAGAATGGCAGCAGACTGTCTCTGGCAGCCATGACGGAGTCTGATGAGCTGCTGCCTCAGTAAATCAGGAGCTGAATGTACCAAGATATATATATGTATATATGAAACATGTCTGCTGCTTCAGGAGGCCCCGGGCCAACCACCAACCAGCCTGAAAGGACTCCTCCTTCAGCTTGACGGCTTTCTTAGCCACTGGTTTCCACCAGCAGGGTCTTTGGTCGCCTCCATAACAGGCACCAATGACCTGCCGGCTACAACTTTGAGCAGCTGAGCTCAGCCGGGGCTCGTCAGTATCTCCACACCCACGTGATGCCCTCCACCCTGGCAGCTCCTTCAAAGGAGAGAGTCCAGCCCCTATCCCTGTTAGAGCTGTTGGAGCATTTTCTAAGCAGCTTTTTCTTCTGGGTTCCAGATCTTCTTAGAACATTAAGACAG